>DWNE01001353.1:0-22400 GCA_018249875.1 Cecropterus toxeus | reverse complement strand
TATTAAGATTAGTTAGTGTATAGAGATAAAAGGAGGTGGCTCATCATTTGCTGACACGGAATCGGAATTCTGTGCAGCGCTGTTTTACAGCCAAATCCTTATCCCTCAGCTGTTATGCGGGAGTAGGAAGTTATCCGCCGCCTTTTGCAATACTGCGTAACTTATGGTAAAGACGATATTGATTGGGTGACCTATTATTTTATAGAGATACATATGGATACGTTACATATGGAAGATATGATCTGAAAGCATCCAGTAACAATAGGAATGCTTCTCTCACGTATGTTTCCACGAAAATCTTACTATCAACATTCATGGTGCACATATCACCCTGTAGCATTTGGTGGACTACATTCTCCGAAATCTATACTAATATTATAAAGCAGTAGAGTTTGTTTGCTTGAACGCAGTAATCTCAGGGCTGGTTTAATTTAAAAAATATTTTTGTGTTGAATAGTAAATTTATCGAGGAAGGCTTTAGGCTATACTCTTATGACACCACGCTATGTTTGTTTGTTTTTAATGGATTGTTCTCTAATAAACGCGGGTAAAACTGCGTGGCACTGCCAGTTATATATACTCGTAAATATGAAACAAATTTATAATTCAACTAGTGTATATACAATTTAATAAAAATGATAAACCGTCTATATTCTACATAATTTATTACTTTTGTGAGTGTACCTGAGTAAGCATGGTGCAGGAAACAACTAGACTCGTATAGATAAATAATGACAGGAATCCTTGTCAAAAATAAAAAAAAATCAAATAGTTTTTATTGCTTTACAATTTTCTTAGACACTAGTTGCAAGGGCCCCTTTACTAGGTAACCTGTGTTACTGGGTGCCCCGCTCATCCACCGAGACAAGTTGTAGTAAATAAATAAACAACAAGAATAACAATCACATAACAAAAAACATAATGTGTAATGTTAGTAGTATGTATCTTTGTGGTTTGTATGTGTGTGTATGTGTTTGAGTGTGAGCGTGTGCGTATATAACTGCCATATAGAATAAATTTAGGATATTAATTGTTCTGTTTCCTAGTAATTTAAAGTTAATAATGTTTCAGTTACTTGTTAAAGAGCCAAAACAACAACAATAACAAGTGTATTTCTGTATTGAATTTCTTTATATAAAAAGCCTGGGATCATTATCTCTATACTTATCTGTATAGTAATTTTTGTCATCATTGTACTGTTAAATATACTGTGGTCTCAATATAAGGTTTGTATATTTTGTGCTTTGTTTGTTTGATTTTTTTTTATACCTAAATATTTATAGTTTATCAGAAGTAAGCAAGCACACAGTGCTAACTTAGGTATTTTTCACACATGGGCCAGCCATGGACCGAACCCTTGTTTTATATTTTATGCGATTTAGTCACAGATGTACATATTACTGATCACTTACTATTTACTACTTAAAATTTTAAATCTTATAAAAGTGAAAAAAATACCTACCAAAACAAGTCAAACATATGCTAAACTTCGGTCTTGCAATAAACTTGGTAAATTCGCCTGAATACTGTTAGGTATAACATGATGTCAGTATACTGCTGTAACAGCACGACATAGATACTAAGCGGCAAGTGTGCCAATTACGTGAGCAACGCCTACGTATCAATTTTACCTCGCCCTTAATACGTAGCTTGCATTTACTAGCAACTTCAATCGTGTTGCCTCAGAAACAAACAAGCCAGCATTAACAGCTAACGTATAAGCAGTTATAGTATACACAGGAAATAAAACTTCTTTTTAAAAATACGGTGCTATTTTTAAATATAGAATTTTTCAGCACCGTATTTTTAAATATAGAAGCAGCAAGTAAACATACAGACCATCTGAAAAATATGATTCGAGCCCAATTGGAGCCCTATCAGCGATTATTCACGATTACGGAACCATTGCTACCCCTGACGTCTAATTTGAAACGCCTTGTATGTGATTCCTTTGCCACAAACTTCAAACGGATATCTGGCTGTGTATTATAGTGGTCTGTAATGAATCCTAGATACATTTTAAGTACAACCTGACGTTGGCTATAAATGTCTAACTAGTCCAGGTATGTCACACTTACCGACCTCTTCAATTAAAATACAATAATTCTTAATACGCAGAAACAAGACACAACGGTGCCTCTGAAATCGAACCACAAAGGATTCTAGTACCTTTAATAAATATTAATTTTTCGTAAAAGATGTTATAAACAAAAGTTTATTACAATGAAAGTAATCCTAAATTCAAATATCTCCCCTTTATTTCAATCTTTCAAATTGGGCCGTTTTTATATAAACAACGATCCATTTAGGCAAAAGTTATGTACGAACTTGTATACTCTACTTAAGATATCTCACCGCAATCTTTCCTTTCCGAGATGGTAGATATTTTTTAATCCGCTTAAAAAACGACTTAGAAACTTACTTTTACAAGCATCGTTACTTATCTTATCCGGCCCTGCCGCTTGAAAAAGAACACCTGTAAGGATTTCCCTCACAAAACTTGGCCGTGTCACCGCATTACTTTCCCAAATAACGTGTACACATACACACATGACGTGACGCAAATCTGAGACTCACCTCGGGTGTGGCTTCTACTTCCTATAATCCATTTGGGCGAACAACCTGGAGTCATGTCAGAGTGATTGATGTAGGTAGGTAGCTACAAGGCGATCCGTGCGGTGACTTTATCTAAGCCTCTGACGCGTTCCCAAAACGCTTGAGCTGTTAATGTGTTCACAATATACCCATAGTGTTAGTTGATAGGTTGCTTTCTAACTACAAGACCGACGTATCATATGCCTCTGATATGAGATCAAAGGCGCCTACTTCCTTGGATGTATAATGGAAATTTACATAAACAATAAAATGGGTATTTATTGAATCAATTTAAATGTTTCGCGATGCTCGAATCAACGAACCATTAAGCTACGTCGTGAATGTCAATGACAACGAAGACACAGTTATTTACAAGCGTTCGACACCACAATGAAAGCTTCTGTTTTTCAGTAATAATAGTATGCTCATAAATATGTTGATTCTCAATACGTAAAATCAGGATTTAAAACATCTGACAAACTCTTTGTAATATTTTACAGAATTATTTATTGAAATATAGCGCTGACATTATGTATAACTACGTAGTATAGGATGTAGGCAATTCTTCAATGGGTTCACTCTATCACCATGAGGTATTTTAAAGTGCAGAAATGAACTATAAAAGACCCATTATGATATGACTTCCGGTAATAATTATTAAGTAAAATTTTAAATACCCAAGATTCACTCTAAGATCATGATAATCGGGTGCTAATTTAATATGAACAATTCGTAATCTTTGAGTCTTAATTCTTTTATACAATAAAATAAGTTTATTTTACTCCTTATAACATTACCTTTCTACCAGTGAAAGTCCCGTCGACATCGGTCCTGTAGTTTCGGAGATTAGACAGAATAAACAGACAGACTAATGTACCGTATATACTTTCATATGCATTTAGTAAAAATCTGTTACTTTGGTTACAGACACTTCAATTTTTATTTATTTGTGTGACCTAGTGGTCATACAAATTTTCAATCATATAGCGCAATTTTCGGGATAACAAGACCCGGCTATACTACGCCCAAATCTCAAATCTAAGTGTTATTTACTTTTATATTTGTTCCCGGGAGGCTTACTGATTTTATGCCACGCTTTATGGCGCATCCGGTACAGGCCGTAAAAATAGTCTTCCAAGTGATTGCCATCGACCGATTCAGTCAAAATGAATAACCATTAAAATGTGTGATTCATGGCGGACTTCGTGACTTCTAATTTTATTGCTCTTTCTATTACGCACATTAAACTAAATACCTTTATAACTGCGCTATATCAAATTCAAATTATTCAAATTAGATATGTGTAAAGTTTATCGAATGTTTACTCACTCCGGGGATTATCTACTCTAGCTAAAACGTATTACACCTTTGATAACACTTATAAGGTTTATACGACGAGATATCTTAAACTACAACTAAACAACTAAATGAATTTGGACTTCACAAGCAGTTTACCGCTAAAATCGGAATTTTGATTTTCTTGTACCTACTATGTCCCGTGATAGACAAGATCTGAGATCGAAGATCTGAGTCTTAGTACCGTATCAAATCGTGCTGCTATGACTATATACTCAAACTCCACCAATCTATAAAAGAAAAAAAATACGTAAAAGTTGAAATGTGACTAAATTACAGTTACCTAATAAAAAAAACAGTTCAGGCTCATTGCAATTTCACTATGACCTCGCTATAAAAGACATTCAGTACGAAAGTACGAAAGTCTGAAGGATCTGGCAGACGTAGCCCTGTTTTAAATAAATAATTAATGATACCAAGAAAATAAATGATTTTAAAAATTAGTATACATGAACCACTACAGTACAGTGAAAACGTAATTATGTAAATATGTTAACATTATTACACTGAGGTTTATTGAAAACAGACATTGGAAACAGCTTCAATGATCATTATATTTTTACTACGAAGTACGTTTGAAAGCATTCCATTTTTTGTATTTCTACTTTTTTTAGCTGATTTAAACAAAATAGTTATCTATTTTTATTTTCCCAAACACATTTAAATTTATCAATTAGTTACATGTACGGAAAGCCTTCGCAATGTTGGTGTCTCTTCAGGTCAAGTGCCCGTTCCTAGGACAATTAATTCATAGGTGTTCGAGGGCTTTAAGAACTTTGTTGTTAAACTTCTTGAGCTTCTTGAAGTGTATTTTGAAGGATATTTGATACAACAAACTTCATGCTATATATTTTATAAGACCTTTAGAAGTAGGTAAATTAGTAAACAAATGAAGTGATGTTTTCTAATAAATTATTTTTGTTTCGAAAATAGAATGTTTTATATAAAATAGGAAAATTTTATATTTCATATAACATTCTCTTAACTAGAACTTTTTCAGTATACAGAATCGTTAAAATTTCTATATCTTTCGTCTCTTTAATACCTACGCCTAACAAGATAAGTATATACCTACTTACGCGAACACAATTCAGAGAGCCTACATTAATAAACGAAGATGATTATTTAAATAACATTATTTACCCTGGAGCTACGAGTAGGTTCATACGCTGAATATTTATTAAAGCTCCGTAAAAAACGTTGAAAACTAATTGTAACGTAATAATTCCAATTCCATTAGATGACGCAGAAGTTAAAGTGGATTTTACTTTGAGGGACTATTCAAATATTTAGAGGCTTGCATAAATAATAAGGTAGGGATGTCTGAGATTGATTTCAATCGATGTTTTGAGCAAAACTATAGATCTGAAATGAATCGATCCAATGTATCCTCACAAAACCCAAAAATACTTCTTCTTTTTTATTCTTGTATTTATATAACTCAACAGCTTTTTCGCATTCATCTCTATATAATATAGTTTTTCAAACTAATTTCCGGAATGCATGATTATCTTATTAAGCAATTAAATGAACAGAAAACATATTCCTTTTGTGAATGGACTCTTTAAATGTCGATTCGAATCGATTTCAAAACCAATCTGTTTCGGGAATTATCGCCATCCCTATAATAAGGCGGAATATTGGGAATGCGTATCTTATCCGCCTAATTTTAATACAGCAAAACGTCTTCTTAAGATCTCAATGGTAATCAGACACCAATTAAAATTTTCCATTAGAAATGTTCAAGTACCTCGGAGACGTCAACAGCGTGTGATTAGATTTGTTCTCTCGAGACTAATTATTACGAGCATTACCTAATTGTTGATGTGTATTTGTATTTACATGTCCCATTTATACTAACTACCTTCCAGGATCAATTTCACTTTAGTGAGGTATTGCTTACATTAGTGTTCGCTTGAACAAATAGGTTTCACGTCGATCACATTACTTTAAACGTTTTAGTTTAAATAATAGAGTTCCGTTCACTCTAGTTTTAACAAGCTTTTAATAACTGTAGCATCTTCTGTTGCTATATTTTGATGTACAGAATTTTTCAAGGGAAATATCTATGCGATTTCAATTTACTACGTATTAGAAGCATTGCACATATAAAAGGCTTTAAATAGAATTTTTTAACCTATGTGAACTTGATCACCAACCAAATATTTTCATTTATATAATATATTTGACGAGCGGCAGAGCGATCAACATGCCAGTCTAACACGCAGAGGGATCCGGGTTCGATCCACGGCCAGACAAAAATAGGATTGATGAGTTTAGATTTCTGTCCTGGGTCTGGGTGTTTATGAATAGGTTTGTATGTCCACAGCACCCACGAAACAGAAGCAAAACCCTAATGTGGGGCTATGAGTGTAGAAAGCGTTTTTATATAACGGGAACGGATACATAACGGATATAAGAAGTTATATAGTTTAACTCCTTACTACCTTTTTTAATATTATTGATATGAATATCACGTATATAATTGATATAACAGAATCGGTCTTAATTTATAGGAAGAAAGATATTATAAGTTATTTTCTCGTGCGGCGTATAGGTATGAATTTTGAGTAACTTTGGCGCGTTGCGTTATCAGCAAGGAATCTTGTGTGTCATAGAGAATAAGCCCCTAATAAAAAGAGGCAACTTCCACCCATATACGTTTATAATTATATATATTCAACCGCAAAGAGGATTCCTACTTAAGGTCAGCTCAGATTTCTACCCACTGAAAACTAAGTTGGAACGCTTTGCATTAGATGTACCTTACCACAACCATCAAACTAAACACCGCCGCGATTGACACAATTGTTATAAAACAAAAATAACTGTGGTGATAGTGCCTCCGAAATAAAACTAGGACAGGTTCTACTATCTTTAAAAACTATGTATTGTACGTGTTATTTACAATTAGGTATATGAAATTACAAGTACCTACTCTTAATAAAAGCACAATGTTTCTTTACTCCGCGTGTATTTTTACAACAAAATCCACACTAAATCGAATTTACACGACACATATCTTAAACAGGATTCTTCGGAACGAGTTTCCTCATAACATTGCCTTAAGAAGCGAAAGTACACATTTGCGATGTCTTACCAAATGGTTCAGAACTTTGAAGATTTAAAGGCCGTTTGTTCTCTAGACAAAGAGAGGATGGAAAGATTTAGGGGCAGCAAGAAAGACGGTTACCGCAAACGTATACTTTATAACCGGTATAACCACCGGCCCGTAGATTGAGAATACTTTTCTTGGAACGTAGATTATTGGAAGTATGTAGATTACAAATGTATTTTTAAACATTTTTTTTTATATTTATCTCATATTTACAATTGTATGTAGTCTATACTAATATTATAAAGCTGAAGAGTTTGTTTGATTGAACGTGCTAATGTTAGGATCTGCTAGTGAAACATAATGCTCTTTTGAAGTATAAGGTAAATTGTTTTATGAATATTTCGCAAATGCGTAATTTTATAATCACATTTTGCTCTAATATTTCCTCTTCTGTTTGTTTAAATCTAACTCACATACGGCGTATAAATTCATGTAATACCAAAGTTCGATTATTTAAGCAATCTCATTTCTGCGAACTAATTATTCACGAAAAGCGATTTTGCATCTGACAGCAACTAAATCTAAAATAATAACACTATTCCTGTTATTTGCAGCAGAAAAAAAACTCATATTAAATCTCTTTATATTACTTGATTGGTATACTATTGCATTTTAATAAAAAGCATGGATAAGTATATCGCATTATTTTGTGTATAGTAGAAACGAAACGCTTTCTGCTCTAATGGGCCCACGCTAAGTTTTTCTCCTGGATCGTGGGTACCATTGACACATAAAGTCGAATACATAAACGTCCAAATCTAGGGGAGAATCTAAACTCATCATTCAGATGTCTGTCTGGCCGGGAATCGATCCCGGAACCCACTGCGTGTCACACCGGTATGATGTCCGCTCCACCAGGCGCCAGGGCTCGTCTACAAAAGTAAATCATTACCGTCTATAGACATTTGGACTCAATCGTAAAGCCCAAATTAAACCTACCTTAGATCCGTTACATGTGTGAAAGCTTTGAAATAGTCATTAACATCCTTTTTTTATATTAGAAAAGTAACAAATAAGCATGAAACACATATAATGTTTAATAGCCAATGCTACTAATGGTTTTGGGTATCCCCAGAATACCTATGTATCTTTCCCTTACCACATAATACAGAATGTAATGGCGTCGAGAAATCATTGTAAGTGCATGCAGTATATGAGCTGTATGGTCGACAGGACTTCAACATTCGACGCGGCGAACCGTAACTGTGAACCGACATTATCGCTTCCTACTGCCGACGCAGCACACGCTGATAACTCTAGCTTATTGTTCGTAAAGTTCATAAATAAAATGAAGTAGATGTCTTTAAATACAAACTAACTACGTTGTATTTTTTGTGCTTGTACCTTGAATACGAAAAACAAGAAAAACAGTGTTGCAATTTTACGTACTTGTCAATTGATATGGGATTGATTTTAACGGGACTTTTTTGTTATTACTTGTTTTTAGTATAACCCAATAATATGCAAGATAAGTGTGTAAAAAATAATAACATCATCGGCCTTGGCATTAGATTCACCCATCACATATGAAAGAATTTGACTCAAATTTAATAATTAAATAATCGGAAGATATTTATAATTCAATAATAAAAAAAAATCTGTGTGTTTATTGACACAAAATATATATTTCTTGTCATAAACACTAGATACAACTAAAAATAATACGTCATTTTTATATATTTTCGATTTCAGCCCTAAATTTTACCATGAAGTTACCTACATTAAAACCAATTTAAGCGGATATATTTTTTACATAATTAAACGGACCATCTAAGTAAGTTATTATGTTATGACTGTCACAGGTGGCATATAAAAATCAGTGCATTGCTAGGGTCAAAAAATCTTTTTAAGATTTCTTCAAAACCACCTCAACTTATTTACACATTATTAAAACACACGACACAGAAATAATCGCAAACGCTACTTGGTTTTACGTATTGTGTTGTTCCAAAATGAATCGCCGGCGGACAGCGGTCGCACAAACGGTGCGCGACGGAGCGTGAATGTGGACCGCGGACATTATCGCTTCCAAACTGTTAATAAATATCCAGCTTGAAGCTTACAAACATCTATTCGCTTTACGCCAACTGGAACATATTCATAAAGGACCTTATCTCGTTGCGGTTGCAATAGATACTGCTATCATACTACAAGTACAGTCGTGCCTTTAGCGTGTTTCATTACTTTCAGTATGGGTGTATAAAGGGGGAAGGACACCGAGTCAATTTTCTTCCTCCCCCATTAACTATACAATTTTGTTTATTTGTCGACAAATTTCGAAGTCTGTTCACTCCGGACCCCACTTAGAATGGGGAAAATAAAATTTCAGAGTCTAACTACACTTTTTCACATATTAACAAAGCCGCTATCACCCATGACTCTTTGTATTTATGTGTAGTAGGTAGGTAAAATGTAGGTAATTATAATGTATTCTATTAATTACCATTTGTCATTAAGTCTAATCTTATTAATAGCTTACATTACACTGCCAAATGCGGCTAGAACGCCAATCAATAGTCATTGAATTCACTGTAGCGCATTACGTTAAAGGAAGCTAATCGAATGCTATATTACCGTGTAAGTAATAGGCCTACCAGACTGGTTTGTAGCAAAATGAATCCGACACCTTAAAATGTAGCATAAAAACAGCAGAAAATCCCGTGCCTACACCACTATCGCTTCTTTTTTTCTAACCACGAGCTGTGCCGAGCAGTAGAGCTACGTCCATGTCAATAATGTAGTTACACACGCGTACATGAGAGTGAACTGGGAGGCAGCTTACAACATCGGTGTAAATTCGAAAGCGCTAGCCGCTATATCCCCGCTCTATTGCCTAGGCTCACTGGTCACGTCCGCTTTTGAGATACTCTTTTCCAATTTCAATAAAATTTCGGAACTCTACAGAAATTTTCGAACAAAGGAATCTTTTTGCTCCATTAGCCTTGATTACATTATTAAATTTGAGAATTTATATTCTGTACTAGCTGTTGCCCGTGACTTTGTACGCGCAGACTATAATACGAAATAACTACAACTTTTAACCTACAGAGGAGTGGATTATCAAAAGTCCTGAGAGTGTAGAAGGCGTGTATATATATTATATGTATTTGTGTGTATGAGATATTATTATGTAAGTATTTATTGTTTATAAGATCAAAGAGCAGTGATAGCCCAATGGTTGAAACTCGGCCTCTCAGTCGAGAACCCTTGGTTCGAATCCCAGGAAAGCACTACTGATTTTTATAAAATGATGTACGTATTAGAATTTAATTTTCACTGCTTTACGGTGAAGGCAAACATCGGATGGAAACCTGCACATCTAAGAGTTCTCTAGAAAAAAAAAGAGTTCTTAAAGGTGTATGAAGTCTACCAATCCGCAGTTGACCAGCGCGCTGGACTATGGCCTAAAATTCTCTCATTCTGAGAGAAGACCTGTGCCAAGCAGTGGGACAATAATGGGTTGATGACAAGATCAAAGTAGCGAACGAGCTTGTACTCCACATGATGGTCACTGCTGCCCATGGAAATCGAACAGAGATATAAACAATTTCGTGAAGAACTTGGATTCTATCGCAAGAATACTATGATGCTCGTCTCATATGAAAATAAGCCACTAACCACATACTTGCACCAAAGCGCAAGAACTGCTTCATGCTAGAAATAAGTGTGGAGTGTCACCTCTCCTTAAAATTGTTGCTCACTACACTAGGTTTTGATTAAAAACCACAGCCATATTATATAAAACAACAATAAGGGAAAATGTTACATAAAATATTTATTTTAAGAAATCTAACGGCTTAATGTAAATTTTATCAGCGTATTTTCATTAACTTTTACCGAGAACTCGTTCTAAAAACATTAAAGGAAATAAATAATATTCTGTGTACTCCAACGGTAAACATGGTCGCACCGCCGCTCCAAACAGACTGTAAAAAAGAAAATCCGGAACTCATTCACCCCGGCAGGTAATCCAAGCTTAAAACGGTTCGACGACTGCTTTGACGAAAGACTAAACTATCTTACACCTAAATATATGTTCTGCTCTCCAAAAGCTTCGGTCGTAGTATTTTTTCATAGTGCAGTAGATTCAATCGCGATGCAATAACTTTGTCTGTTTGTTCAACCCTTACGCCAAACTCGGTTGGTTTTCAAACTAAATTTTCATTTTGTTTACTTAAGTTTTTGCTCGTATTTGGTGTTATTTTGAATCAGCTATCCTTTTTACCTTTACTCCAACAACATTTGTAAATGTATCTTTATTTTTAATCTTTATTTCCAATACGGAATTTACTACTATTATCTCGTATATTAACCGTTGTGCCTTAGAGCCGAACATAAAGACATGTCTAGTTAAGTGACGTTATGAAAAGAAATACAATTGACAAAAATTCTAATGGCTTAAACAACGCATGTCACAAGTAAGTACATAATTTAACTTATTGTAACCCATGAAATATGTCGTGCTATATTTGGTCGCTATATTTTGTTGGTTAAAAAATAATATGTAATATTTTAGGTTCATTCATTCAACCATAAACATATCATTAAGAACCCCGGATAAAAAAATCTACACTTTTGGCCAGTAAATTTGTCAGCAGTTAAAAATGACACAACGATAGAAGCACTAGGTCGCCTAAAACGACTGAACTGTAGTACCAACAATGCAGCCCGAATCGCTAGGTAAGAGCTCTCCGTATAAACTTGCTGACGCGCGATTAATAACAACCCAGTTGTGTATGCACAAAACTGAGCAAGTTGGCTTGTTAAGCCTTTGTGCTGAACGAGGCATGGGTCTGCTTGATAATATCTGGGCTTGTTCTCATATATATTGTTTTACACAAATACTATAAACAAGAAATAATAACGCTTTCTGCACTCAAAACCTCTCACTAACATTTTCTTCGATGTTACGGGTGTCATAGACGTACACAAAGAAGAATACATTGTAATGAGGGGCCTCAGGTTGTCACGGAAACATTTACATTCTTTTGGTATAACGTCTTCACTGGTTGGTTATGTTGTTGCATTCTGAGAGTATCTTATAGTGTGTCTATTAAGATTTGGAGTTCACCACATATGTTCTTACATGCTAACTTATTTACTAATATCCTACGTTGTTGTCCAACCTCATGGATCCGTTTATCTTCCAATAATAGAGTTATACTCATGGAATCGTGATGATATGTATATACAATACGTGACACATAAGAACATAAACACACATAAATAATATCATTTACATTGTAACTCAATAATGAAAATAATATTGCATAGTTACTGTTACCGTTGCAACGTACAGGACGACAAATAAACAATGCAACCGACCGTAATCCAAATTACAAGCAAATTACATTGATGGCTTTATATTTACAAATTACAAGCGTCTGAATTAATCCTGGGAACTAATACTTAGTTTCAAAGATTCGAGCCGCCGTCCGTATTTGCATAAGTTACACGTTTCATCTCCGTAATTACCGATTCGATCATTACCATTAATCTCTCCAAGAAATCCCAAATGGACATCAATCGTTTGACTCTAATCACGGGATTTGCTTTAAATGCTCACGTTCGTGCGGACCTTTTACGAAATCCTTTAGAGAAAAAATTGTTAAAAAACGGGACAAAAACAAAAGGAAATAGTCGGGGCGGTCCCCAGAGAGTCGTTGCTAGCCCTGGGACGGTACTTAAATCAAATGTTCGCCATTCTAGGAAATTATAAGAACAGGGCACGGATTCTTCGTACCCTCCGCGAGGATCCTCCGGGATAAAAAGCTTACACAGAACAGTGCTGTAAATAGTTTCATTGTTCTGTAATTGTGTATCTTTTGAGGAAACACGAAAGGTACAAAATGTATAAAACATATTCTTCACAATATCTTCATTGTTCACACTATAGTCTGGAAGTTTTTGTGGTAAACACGGTTACTATTTGAGTTTATGTCGGAAAAATGATAATATAATAAGTGATTAATTATTATTATTGACGCGAACAATTTAATATTCAGGACGGAGAAGTTAAGAATTTTCTTTTTGTTGTCTTCAGACATATTACTTTACCTCGGAAGAAACTTAAGGGGCCTAATCCGCTTTTCAACTCGAGCTTTTACTTGCCTTATGACAGCGAGCTTAAAGCTTCGAAGAACATTGTGGAGAAAGTTTTTAATCTTCACGTGAACGTATCTGTTAAATAACATAAGTGTATTTTCGAGACACATCGTTATTGTAGGAAAACATAATGCTAGGTCATATATGTTATTATGATAATAATATCGCCATACTGCTAGGCAAACATATCACATACCTTTGACAACCGTATCTTCTTTGCCACTAAAACAAAATATGATTTATTCAAGAGTAAATTATAGTACAAACAACATATAAGCTTTCCTTTAAATCCGGACCTCGCGAGATCGAAATTAATTCCGGAGCTGATTCACTGAACTGTGACATCTAAACTTAATAACATAAGTCGAAAAGAAAAATTAAATAAAAGATATAAAGACAATAAGCGAGGCTTTGCGCCTTCGACATGTGTCCATATGTCGAGATCTTCAGAAGCTCCACTTTCCGGATATGAATAAAATTTTCTTGGATAAATTGAGAGTACGCAAAAACGTGTCGATTTCTTTATTTATTCAATACTTCGCTCTTTGAAATATTTCCCTTTGGATTTGTCCGCGCTTATCGTATTTTAACAGATTCTTTTGGATCATTATTCACGTACATGGACATAGAAAAACATTCAACGATAGATCACTAATTTGACCTATAGAGCTATAGAGCAACGTGGTAGAACTCCTCTTAAAGTGATATAGGGACTTGTGCTCAGCTACGAAATTTATGAAAGAATTGAAAGCAAATAACGAGATGATTTAGGTTTAAAATTATATATATTATACATATATTTCGTTAATTTGTATGTTTTCCTGGTTTCATTTATATCCTAAATGTAGAAAAACTTGTAAGTAAAATACACCAATTAGATTACATTTTGGCTGTTTGTAGCCCTGATATTTTCCTAAAAGATGATGGCTTTAGAAATCAAAGTGAAAAATAAATTACCAAACTGAAAAACGTACACTAGCGCTGATGTGTCGACAACCTAAATTAAATGCCTCTGGCGCTTGAATGCGTGTAGATTCAACACATACCAGAGGAATAGCAAAATATTGTCAGTTTTCAGGCATTCAGGTTTTCTATAGCCAAATCTAAATGTATAAGCACACCATCCATATCACGAATAAGGATTAGGTTAAGTAATTATTTTTTTAAGTATAAATTTCGTTACATATCAATTACGATATCAATGTCACTGTTATTACAGGTACCCTTCACTATATTTGTATTTCTATTTTTTTTTTATTTAAATTCTCTAGTTCATCACATGATTATCTAATTGAGAAAAAAAACATTTGCGTGTATAAAACAGCCAAGTAATGAGCTATCAGGTAATTGCGAAAACTAAGGCATTATAGTGTAAGCCTGTCATGTAAGTACATAAATTGTAACACAAAATACCGTTACAAATATTTGCCGACAATAACGTCCATAGCTTGTGACTATGTTCTATGTTGCATATGACAGTATCGTAATTTTCATGTACAATATTCAAAACTCAATTTCAATTCGTCCATACTTACTACCTCTACCTTTTGCCCTTTTACACATAAGGTAATCCGTCATGGATACCACATCTCACGGGGGAGATTAAGTGATTATGCTTGGTTCGTACCGACTAAATCAGAATTGAGGCCTATACTCATCCAAATTTCTCACTACTGCTTACTGGAAAAAAACTTTATTTATAGATATAACCACATAAATGGAAACTATATGGAAAACTTGAATGTTTAGAGATAACTTTGATAAGGTAAAGGTTTACTTACCGTCCATGACTCGTCATTCCTAACTGGCATGACCTGTTCAATTTATTCTTGCCTTGAGTTTGCTACGCCATTCATTTCGATTTTTGGCGACCTTCATAACGTATGCCGAAACTGTCTAACGTAACTTAGATTTAATCTGTTCAGTGCATCGGTATTCGTCCTCGACTTATTTTCATAGTCATTATTATATTACCCATGTTTTTTCAAGTGTATAATAACAATATTTTCAGAGTTTCAAAAACGAGTATTTGTATAAGATCTGAAAAAAATTTGAAACACTTATATAATACAAATTTAGAGAATGCCATTATATTGTCGGCCGTTCTTTACGAGTAAAAAATATAGCGAAGAATAAACATGTGTAACTACTATTGAAGTTATTAATTGCAGTCGTTAATATAAGATGAATTAAAACTTAATTCTTGATTATTTCCATCCGATCATAATACTCACTGCATAAAATCTTAAAGAGCCGGTTGCCAGCACGATATGTGACATTCGATAATCCATTCGAAGGCTTAGTCTGATAACGATCTACCTAACGTACCCTAAGAGTGTAATCCTCTGTTAATGGGATTACGAAGGATTGACAGAAAACGCTCCACGTAACATGAAATCCGCCATGTGAACATAACCTTAACTAAGGCTGTGCAATTAGTGAGGCTCACATCCCCGCCATCATACCGCACTACACAAGAAAAGTTTCATATTTATTTACTTTACTAAGCTAATGGTAGTACAAGTACACTCTTGGGTCAAAGCATTCTGGCCATAATGTGTAAGTTTGAGAAATAGGTTGTCACGGAGTGAAATTTTACTGAATTATCCTGTTATAATTGTCTGCTCTGTTTTAGTTGCTCACAAATTAAGTGAAATTATTAATTAATTTTGCTTGGAAGCAATTAGAAATACTTAAGAAATGTGGGGCTAATTTCATCGATGTCTAACCGTGGGCAGATAAGACTAATTGAAAATATTATGTAATTATAAGCCCCTTTACATAACGTTCCTATGATTTGAAATAAGTAACAAAAACAAGAAATTAGGAATAAATACACAAAAGGAAAATAAGTAAACGATCGTTACTTAACCAACACTTCACTTGAATTCAAATACTCATTTAAATGTAAAAATATTTTATAAAACATGTTAGGCAGTAACTAATAAGCCAACATGCTTTGCAGTGTATAATTCTCGCGCAAAACATCATTAGTTTTTTTAACGTCCTTCCGCCTACATCATCGTCATTTCTACTCCGTGACTGGGATTTTTCAATTTGTACATAAATCCTACACATCTCAGAGTAAAATGCAACATATATCATCCCCAATAAGTCCTTGCATACAAAATAAAATATGTTTTAGTATTTCAAATTTATACTCGTTTAGATTGATAAAAACAAAATTAATTTCACTTCAAAGCTTTTCATATGAGACTAATTAGAAAGATCGTATTTGAATTCGCTGTATTGTCGTGCAAAAATCTAAATTGGATATTGTATTCGTAATTTATAAAATAAATTCAAACAATTAGAATGGAAGCAATTACATTCTCCTATTTGTATAAAATATGCATACACGTAAATAAATTCCACTCAATCAAAGTTTGGTCGACCAGTCGGACGATACGACTCATTATAAATTGTGATAAATTGATAACAATAGTTAGTTACAAAATTGCATTTGAGCTGTAGTGTTTATCATAATTACGTGGGTTATCGTGCGTGCACGTTTTAACTATCTCTGGCCTGACCACAATAGCGAATTTACAGGTTGCACCAATTAGGTAACAACTATCACGGGCTATTTAGGATGCCATTTAACGGAGTGATACCTTTTTCACGTAATCAACACTATTTTACGTAATTGTTCTGTTTACCTTGATTTTAATTATATTGCAGTATAGATAACTAACATCCTTTGACCCTTAATTATACATATAATAATCATAAAAATCATTGTGACATATACGAAGACCACACTGGCTGAAAGCAATCAACCAGCATAAAGCTGAGAAGGGCCGTTTCGTGATGCATACCTACCACTCATGTATCGAATGTAATCTGTTGAAATATTGTTACAGCGTCTTTAACAGTATGGGTGTGTCTGTGAACGCATTATGAATAAAGTATTTCTTTCTTTCTATAACTAGTGGTTCAAACACTAACGTACGTATCGACCGTTGATCGTTCCCTCGATCGACGTTGATCGATTGGTTTGCTAGAATGGCTGTTCAAAGAATAGCGGTCACGATCGACGTTCTATCGATGATTGAACTATCGTCGATGGATGATTGAATTAACCGTAGATCGCTATATGCAATAAAAGCGGTCGTGGTCTATAAAGGGATCTAGATTATAAATATTATGTAAGATATTTACGTGACATTAAAATATAAAGTCAATCAATCTTATAATCTTATAAAATAAAATGTAATAAAGCAGAAATCTTTGTATGTACTGACAAATTGACAGCTTCTATAAATATTTTTGCCTTCAAATTCAAATAGCGTAAATACCAATGAATTTTTAACATTAAACAATTATTCTGAAGGCCGGACATACACTTCATTAATTTAGTAATAACATGAAAATTTTGTGATGAATGTTTAATACTAGCAACACCGCCACAATCGTGTTGATGCTCTATTGTTTTATGTTTCTACTAAAAGCCATGATTTTGGCCACGCGCCATTCAGTATATGAGTGAAGCCAGCAGATTGTAACATGATATCATGTGTGTACCCAATTGCAGATTGCAGTGGCTAAGATGTAAACAGTACACTAAAATCTTTTTAAAGGTTTTAGGACCCTTCGTGAAGACTCGGAAAGCACTTACCAGGAGGTTGAAACAGTATAGTTCGACCGCGGTGGTACCACTAATTTCCAGCTTCACGCTAGAAAGTTCTTGCGTTTCGGTGGAAGGGTGTGGTTGCCGGCTCACTTATATATGAAGGGATCATCTCAGTCCTCAGAAATAGCAACGCATCTGTGATTGACTTAAATAGAACCCCTGCTCTATATGAAGATGTGCATGAGCGGTACCTGGGCAGTTACACGGATCGTGGTCACGGCGAAACTCGCCGCGAAAGTTCGCCGTGGCCAGGATCCATGATACTGAGACGAAACAACGGCAAAAAGAAATTCAATACCGCATATCGGGAGTACTCGTAACATAATATAATAGACTGTATATTATTATAGACTGGATATTCGTGGGTGGCAATAGCAACTTACAATTAACTAGATACTCGTTCACAACTTTTATATTAAAAAGCTTTAAGCAAAATATGATCTTATCTCTAAATTGGTTCTGACCTAGTTTATACCGATTTCAAGCCTTATCTAACCAGTTTTTGCAAAGTATACAAAATGTGCTAAATTGATGACTGCTAACTTTCAACTACATTTGATTACTATAGAATAACTTAGAGGAAATTAGATAAAAATCTTAAAACGATCATCCAAACGATCCATAACATTAGGCAGTTTAGTCTAAAACTTTTGTACACACAATTTGAGGTATGTCTACTAACTTAAAGTCACTGCAACTTATTGTCGTATATTAGATACGTTAAGCTGTTTATTCGAAAATAAACAATTAAGGGCCCTTTAGACTGTAAACGAAACCTTTAGGTCCATGAACTCGGAAGTTCTGTGTGTCCAAAGAGGCGTCAAAACTTTTTTTCTCGATTTAAAAAACGGTAATATGTTGTTTTCTTCTTTAGAAAATGTTTTCAAATCCTTTATACTGAAACATGTTCATTCCAATCGATATCCGGGGAGCAATGAAAAATGCTTCTCAATCCTCGTCGACCGCCAATAACTTCAGAACAGCTTAAAAACGTTTCGAATAGTCTTCCTTCTGAACATTTGTTTTAGGCCCAAAGGGACGGCCCCATTTTCTTTGTTAAAATGAAGTCAATTTTAATACAAGAAATAATTTATTTGAAACCAAATAACTTGGTTAGAAGTTTGTTCATGTTTCTGTAAAAATATTTATAGCGTTACAAAACAATGAAGTAACAAATTTGCTTTGGTTTTTAAGGAGCATAAAATAAAAGTTTCTAAGTTAATACAACTAGTTAATACTACTATATCTACATTTACATATATGAATAAAGTCTGCTTATAATTTCTAGAGAATAATAAATATTTTGAAATTATTGCTGTTGGTTTACCAAATTAATAAGTTATGGTTTTGATTAGTTTTTGAATCATATCTCCAAATCCCTCATTACGTAGTTTAAATACATTACGTGTATATATTTAAAATGTAACAAAAGGTAAAAATAAAGCTAAATAAAAAGGTAGTAAAATTAAACCAAATTATGCAGGAGAGTTAAAAACCGATATAGAGCAAACAAAGCGTGCCGACGTTTGGCACCAAAAAAGCCATTTACGTTTTTGTGAAACGCTCTCCTCTCAAATTGGCTCCAGATCCATTCCTGTTGACAACTTTATCGAGCGGTTTTCGATAAATTGCGGCGAGGGAAAACTAAATAAATCCGAGAGGGACTTTAGATAAGGTAATGGCTTCAGTAATGTCTAGCGACTGCCGTCGCCATAATGCAATCGGAAACCAAGCGGACCGCTCTACACACAGTTTCGCTAAAACATATCGGACTGCGCTGTTTTTTTCTTTAACTTAAATAAGTTATCTCGTGTCTATCGCATCTCGTTTCTCCACACTGTGGCTCATCGGTGGCTGAGATCAAAAGTAAAAAGTTGGCATTAAAAGTCAAACATCAGACATTTCAATGAAGGCCATCAGTAGGTATTATATTGAATATTTATGCATATGATACTAGGACATAGCGAGAGAAAACTTTACTATGTTCCTGGATACCCATTATTGACCAATTAAGAAGTATTGAATAAAAGTAGTTATTATCCTTCATCCAGCTTTAATAAATAATCTACGAGGAAATTATTTAATGAAACTAATTGATTCGATAGATTACTTATTTTTTTTTCTAAATCATTCAAAATAAATATTTAATGTAATAAATGTCTAATAGAGATTGATTCTAAATTGGATTCAAATAAATTCCTGTGGATTCAAATAAAATCGAAATCGGATTTGAGTCTGGAATTTTCGAAATACGAGTAGGTACCTGTTCAAAGCCGACATTTGAATGATAGAATTCAATACCCGAGGACCGCTCGAATACAAGACTCAAGTATTAGAATGCAGATTCTAAATCCGATTAAAATAAACCAATTGCACTAATATAAATCTATATATTTTTGAAATATAATGGTGTGTAACTTGTACAAACGAATTGAAGTGAACAATGATGAAGAGCGACAATGACTTGGAAATGGAATTTACTAATCAATTAAAAACAAAATTTAGAAATAAAAAAGTTTTGATAAAAAAAATTTTTTGCTAAGAAGAATTATTCTTAGCAAACTGTTTCATTTGATACATAAAATAGTAGTTGCATAAAAAAATGGCCCGCCATTCTGGGCCGTACGCCATATTGGATTTAAATGACACCCTTGAGCCAATCTTGAATTCTCATCCCAATCAAACGAGTATGCAAGATATCAGCTCAATTGATTGAAGTAACTGCTTAAAACTTCAGTTGGAACATTCTAACCACACATAACAAACTAACAAGGCATGTTTAATAAAATCTCGAATTTAGAGGTAATGAATTCACAAATGCAAACACGATATAGGTATACTTAAAAGGGGGTCAACCTTAAACTGAAAACCAAGACAATGGGATTACGAGTCAAAAAAATTCACCTAATAGTTACGTAATTATAATTTGTAAATTTGTGTGTATGTATTAATAAAACAGATCTCCGACAAAAAATTGGTGATCAATTTCTTGCAGGACGCGATGCTACTTCTGATACGATGTTTCTATGATGGAATGTCTCGAAGAAGTAGAACTGCGTCCTACGTCTTACAAAACCGGCAAAAATTAATAACAAAAAGTTCAAAGACAGGAACAATCTACATACACTTTGCGAATACCTAAAAGCGATTTAAGTACAGTTTCTAGTACGTATCGAAGTCAAAAGACAAACTCATTTTCTCTGTAAGACATCTGCATTCAACTTGGATTGAATTCAACGTTGATAAGCTTTGCGACTCCACTCATACTTACAAAGTTTCCGACGAAGTTTCAACTGTACAGAATCACGTGCAAATTAATATTGACGCCCTCAGAAATAACTGGAAAGGGTTAAACTTCGTAGATGAGTTTATTCCGACCCAAAACTTATCAAAAGTGGCTGTGTACCATTTGAAGATATTATATTATCCAAAGTTATCGAATAAGTGAGATACTATCGCAGAGACAAGTATGGTTGAAAGCACGCCTTTAAAACGGATGAAGTGATTTCATCGCATTTTTTTATCTTTATATAAACAGTACTTTTTAAAACAACATTTATACTAGATTGCTTTTTTCATACGTTATATTTATGAATATTGTATATGTATTATGTATCCACCATTTTCTCATGTTTTTAACCGACTTCGAAAAGGAGGAGGTTATACGTTCGACTGTATGTATTTTTTTATGTATGTTCACCGTTTTTTCCGCCGTTTCGGGACCGATTTTGAAAATTATTTTTTTATTTACTTAAGCTAAGCTGTATTTAATGTATACAGCATGTATCAATATTTGCGATAAAGCAGTTTTTCTTTAACCACCATTACCACTTTATCACTACATCGTTATCAATTCTGTCGCTAAACACTTATTGACCATCCACGTGGTCGACATGTCACCATGCCGGTCCTATGATTTAAACAAAATTCCAGGCCAGGCAGACAACTGAATAATAGATTTAGATTTCTCTTTCGTCTTTGTGTGTCTATAGCACCCACGATACAGGAGAAAATTTTAGTGTGGGAGCTATGATTGTAGAAAGCGTCTTTGACATCACAAATTTACGTGGGCTTCAAAGGTCGATAAAGACAGTAGACATATCTTCAATGTCATTAACAATTCACAACTCGTAATATTGTCTATATAAGTAACACATACACAAGCTCTAAAAAGTTGTTAGCTTGTTTATGATTAGATACGTGTACGTTGATAAAAATAAAGCAATACTAATTTCTTCTTTTTTGTTAAAATTGTATTTTTTTGTGTGAAACATCTGCAGGTAAACTTGATTATTGGCGTGATGATACTGGCGTTTATTATGGCGCGACACACAAAGACGACTACACAAACACCCAGGCCCAAAACAGAAAGCTAATCTCATCATTTATATTTTTGTCTGGCCGGGAATCGAACCCGGAACCCACTGCGCGTTAGACCGGTATGGCGACCGCTCGGCCACGCGAGTCGGCAAATCGAGACTTAAAGACGAAGTCGAGACTTTTTTTGAGACGAAATCAAGATTTAAACAAAACTTAGTCAAGTATTTTATATTAACATCGGTTATATTTCTTCGCATTATGCATTTTAGTAGA
>DWNE01001352.1:0-22403 GCA_018249875.1 Cecropterus toxeus | reverse complement strand
AAAAATGAAGGAAGCAAGCGGGACCCCGGCCATAAATTTGGTAATAGTAAAAAAATTCGCCCCTGCCCCCCCCCCCCCTTTTTCCTCTATTTTCAGGCGCCGTTTTAAAGATTATATTATTTATGTCACTCTGCAAACTGAGACGATTCTAATGATATGGTCACAATCCGTCAAGCCATTGGGGCTGTAGCGCGTGCCAAAGAAATGGGCATACATACAAACAAACATACATACATACGCTCGAAAACATTAACCTCCTCCTCACACAGTCGGATAACCTTAAATAATAAAAAACAGTATATACCTACAATATTGGGTATAAGTAGCTACTATTTCATATTTGGCAAAATTTATCTCATACGCGAATAATAAAATGCCCATATTTGCGAAGACGGACCGCCTACCTCACGATTGAATGCAGAGGATGTGTTCTGTTTTATTAGAGAGGCCAATAAATTCTGTACGTGAGGCGACGGATCGACACGGGATCACGCGAAAAATATTTGCTTTCTTCGCACCTTCACGTATTCGTACGCACTAAGCCTATCTCGGAACGTGTGATTCGATAACAAGGCCAATGCGATCTTAGTTTTCGAAGAATTCCCAGGCACATTTACATTTGTAATCAAATCAGTAACATTGTTAAATTAATAAAACAACCTCGACTGCTTAAAACGATTTGTTGTTTATAATGTACGTATGTATGTAATTTAATACTTCATACGAGTTTTCGTCGTAACAGTCAATAAGTATTGTATTTACTAGCTTTCATTAGACATTATTTTTTCATATTGTCATGAGAATAGAAAAAAGTCGTCCCTCCATAAGGAGGGTATACTTTTTTTTTAATTAGCGCCTGTACATAGGTACAGACGCTATTTAAGAAAAAATGTATATACTCTAAGGTGCTCCAACATAATATTAATAAAGACAACAAGAAATTAGTACAGGATAAACTTAATTCCTATTTGGACTCACATTAATTAGTCGTACATTTACCTCCCGCCTCTTCTACCTGAAGTTATTCTACAGTTTCTTTTATTATAAAATAAATAACTGTTGCCCGCGACTTCGTACGCGGATATTATAGTAAAATATTTTTAACCTCTGGTTAACGCGCTTTATTAAGCAAGTTAATTCACTTTCACATTCACTAAGTAATGATATTTCATTTCTTAGTAAACGGCCTACGTCATGAATTGATCAAAATTTGATAGTTCTAACTTTAGTAGACTTCCTTTGACTTATCTGTAATGATAAGTTTAAGGGAGTACTTTGGTAAATGCGCCACTAGCCACTAGGCCACTAGCGCCCATGGACGTCTGTTAGCAACTTCATAAAATAGGGATTCTACCTGAAGCGACAGATGAAAAGATGGCTCATATATAAATGAGTTTAATTTTCATCAAAACTTCTTCACACTAAACATCGGCGTACCGGTAGTATCTCCCCGGTCAAACTACATTGGCTCTTCCACCTGTTAAAGCCCTGGTAAAATTTATATTTGTAGATAAAAGCCCAGACTCAAAGCACAAAATAGGTAAAATACAAAATAGCCGCACTAAAATATGTAAGATCAGTGACACGAACGAGCTAAGTCTATGTACCCGGAGTGTCGCGAACACGTTCTCTCCATCTCGACAACATATTTTGCAATTTCATTTCCCCTGCGAGGGCGACACGGTTCAAGCGACACCTTATTCTTGTGGAGTATTATATTTTCCGCCGCCGTGCAATCTTGGGCCTGTCCAAACTCGAGATAGATATACTTAATAGCTTGCATACGTGCTACGGTCGCGAAAATATAGCGAGATTAGTTATTAATATTTACAATTGAAAAATATCCTCAACGCGGCTTGCGCTAAAAGAAAAAAGTGAAGCGGTGGAAATCGTTTGTTTTTATTAAGTTTAGTATTAATTTACGTGATGTAATCTTTTGCATAGAATAATATTAAAGCAATGGGCATCTGGGAAAGTTATCAATTCAAAATAACGAATATTATGGTTGTACGCAGTACAGATCTACAATGATTTCTAGTGCAATTCTGGTGTTCCATTAAATTCTTTGTTCAATTGAAGTGCGGTGAGTAAGTGTATATTGATCCTCGCATTTGCGTCGCAGAAATGTTAAGATAACACCATAAAAATGTATTTTCTAATGCACATTTCTCTTAAAGATTGAGATGTTGTCGACATTGACACTTGTAGAAAATATTCGCCAACGTAAATACGAGCGGTACTCGAAGCAACTCGCCAAAAACTGTTGCGAGAGCGTAAAATTCTGAATTTAGACAAGTCAAAATACATAATAGATCTAAAATAAAGAAATAATAAATAGTCATAACATTAGGTTTACCCTCTTTGACTGCTATTACTTAAACACCTGGCAGCTTTAGCGATTAAGTGGTTAATGCAACTGGCAAAACTATTGTCAAACTTCTCGAAGACGATTTAGCAGTTTATGCGTCTCTACAGACTCACAAACAATCGACTACTGATGGACTTTTCAGACGAAAAAAAAACATGTACATGTACAGCTCGTCGATTGCTCAAGCAACAAATTGGGCCGCTCTGAGCGGCTTAAGTGACAATTTAATAGCGTAAGCAACACGATGGTAACTATAGCTTTTTGAGCACTAAATCAGTGCCTTAAGTGATACGAGTTCTTACTTATTGTATTACGAATACTTACTTACTTATTGTATTGATGTATACATAAATCAATCAATAATTCATTAAATGTTTTAAATAAGGGTTTTCTGGGGAATATGAATATCAAAAATGCAAAAAATGCTATTTTTATTATACAACATTTTATTATTTAAGTACATTGTCATAACTCAGTTTATTCGTAAGGGTAACACAACACTGAAAGAACGTTATCACTAAAGTTCTTAAAATTGTATGAATTCTACCAATCCGCACTTAGCCAGCATAATTGGACTAAAAAAATACACCTATAGATAAATATTTTCTTTTACATGACGTCCGATCCACAATTTGTACGTTTATGATCAAAAGCCAAAATAATTGGATCAAAGCTATGTAGATGCTTACAAATGAGTTGTATTTCGTAGGCAGAAAATGGCAGAATATAATTTCCATGCACGGACCTCAACGTGCAATTTTCTTTTTCTGTTTTATCTACGTATTGTGTACTGAAACGTGTGAATCGTTAACAAAGGTAATGAAAAATTGTATTGCCGGACGCTACGTTTCTCATTAAACCTTGCGTTGGAAATCTTTGAGATACGTTTTAAAATGTTTTAAACGACCGAAAATGTTTACTTGACCTTTATGTCATTATGTTGAAGAAAATGGTTAACAATAGGTGTGTTAAAGTAAAGCAATCGCTTCTTATTATTAGATTGATTGCAGTTTTGTTTGCTACTTCTATGTAAAACCGACCAAGTGCGAGGCGGACCCGCGCACCAATGGCTCCGTACATTATCTATAAAACAGAAAAAAATATCACTTTCACTTAAATATTTATTATATTCTGGTTTTAGTTGTCATTGCGGAAACAGAAATACATAAACTATGACAATTTCAATTTCGTCCTTAAAAACGCTATTATACTGATTAGTATGGACCTATTTTTTCAGTGAATAATTATTTATCGATGACCGTCCTGAGCGTTGCGTGGAGGACTCCGCGAAGCCCCTTTCGGGCTCTTTCCCGGTGAGCATTTACGCTCACCGTATTTTCAGGTGTTTACGACGGCATGCGACCATACGTGCAGCCGTCTTTCTTAAAGTCGTTTGGCTGGTCGGCTCGAGCTCCTACTCTTGTCACCCGCAACCCCGATAGCCTTTTAGCCGCCTCTTACGACAGTCAGGTGGCCCCTTAGGTCTATCAGGTCCCGGAACTACAGGGACATTATAGTAATTCCCATGCTACTTATTTTTTATAATCAATGTTATGAGCTAAATGAAAAAATAAAGCTCGACCCTCAGTAGACACAAATAGACAACTTTTTCTAACAAAACCAACGAACGATACGTTACATATAGTACCTACCCTCATCACAGTTTATTTTTTGGTCGGCCGCAGCGATTCGAGATTGTAGCCCGTAATAAGTACCGCAAACAAAGAAGGGGAATGAAATGTTATAAACCCTTAAAATATTATACGAGGGATTCATCGCCCTTTGATATTAATTAGAATTAAAGCTTTTATGTAAGGGATTCCTTATGTAACATACATACATACGTAACCCAATTTTTTCTTAATTAAATCATTACACGGCTCGTTTACATTTTATCAGTTGTAAACGAGTTGTGAATAGAAAAAGTACACAAGCTTGTGTAACATGTCAAAGTGCTCTATTTTAATTAAAAGTTATGTTAAAGGCGAGGCCTTTCTACTTACTTCTCATGATAATTCGATTAGACTTCATATATTATACGAATTCAAACCAATGTGAGCGTTATAGAAAAAATACCTACACGTTATCAGCAGTTAACACTTGAAAGTGGGCAACTGGTTTGATTGATCCTACACGTTCATGAAATATATATAGGTTGTGCCAGGGTAGAACCAGTGTAGTTCGACGGGAGAGTTACGACCGCCACACTTATTTCTAGCGAGAAGCAGTTTTTGCGTTTCGGTGGAAGGTTGTCGCTGCCGGCTCACTTATATATGAAGCAACCGTCTCAATCCTCGGGAGTAGCAACGCATCTGTGATCGAATTCAGATAGAACCCCTGTTCTATATGAGGTTGCTTACATGTCCATGGGCGGTATTGACTATTTACCTTCAGGTGGACTGCGCGCTTGTTTGCTCCTTCAATGTAATAAAAAATAAAAATAAAATTTGAAAATCGGTCCAGAAATGGCGGAGAAATCGGTGAACATACATACAAAAATACATACAGTCGAACATAGAAACTTTTCGAAGTCGGTTAAAAAAGATAGACGTACATATATATATACATAGGTACTTCAATACCATAAAAAGTTATAGAAACAAAAAATAAAGTCCAAAAAGTTATTCAATGTCCAACTAAAGCCTCGTATTTTATTCCGAAAATAAAACACATCGACGCAACTGCTTCGGACGGAAAATAAAAATGTCGCGAAATGGAAAACTATGACTACACATTTCATAAAATTGGAATTTCATTTTTTTTTTTTGTACTTTTATGCGAACGAATATTTTAGTCAAGTGCGGAGTTGTTATTGCCGTTAAATGATATCAAAACATATAGATGATGAAAGCATTAAGCCAATTGTTACAAGAAACAATTGTAGGTACATGAATATTAACTAAAAATCTGTATAAGTAAATATTAAAAAACAGCAAAGACGGAATACTGATATGAATTTAAGCCACACTGACATGGCGAAGAGGTCATAACACCGGTCTGAGTCGTAACATATTTCGAGTATGATACTTGGGAAGACATTAGATTTCCGATTTGGATACAGTTTATATAAGTTTATATAGTTTATAGTTATATATATTATAGTTTATATTATCTTTGTATATGTCTTTAGCGCATTTTCTGTGTTGTGGGCGCCATGTGTGCAGAATGCTCATAAGCATTTATAAATTTATGTACCTATTAAATCAAATAATAATTATTTAAAATGACATTACAAAATTAATGATTGGATGAAATTACAAAATAGAATCATTATCCAAAAAGTTAATTTTTAATGCTCTAAATAATATGTACCTATATATAGTTAAAAATGTACAGAATGCGCACTTGAACCAATTCGTTTTAATTTTTGAACGGTTTTATCTTTTAGTTAAAAACTCAGCTGGCTTTTGAGAGAATTTTTCAGCGTGACCCTTTCATTCTGAAGCCAACATAAAACAAGAAGGGAGAAACGAGAAACAGCAATCCATAGACGTACTAACGAACATTCATAAACTCGAAAAGGTTTTAAATTCCAACGATCTAATAATCCAGTCCGCTCTACATATTTTTCATTCTGACTCGATCCGACATTCGTATGTAAAAAACGAGCTTCCCGCTTTAGAGCTATCTATGAGAGCTTGTAGAGATCCGTTTTACATTTTTACCGGACAGCTGATTGTCATGGATTTGTGTGTAAAATCCAAACGTTTTCTTTCATAGCCTAGTAGGATTATATACAAAAAAAACATAGACAATTGTTCTACCGCAAGTCTAGCGGGAAGCCAGCTGATCTTTGCATGCACATACTAGTGTTCTCCGTAACTCGCAGTTTACAAGAATCTAATTAAAGAAATACTCAGTGGCTCACTTACAAACTAATTGGTCATCGCAGAGCCTAAACTACAGAAATTTTGACACTACATCCCTAAGAGGATTATTATTATTTTTAATCAACCGATTCAAAAGCGTTACAAAAAAATCTACAAAAATTGAGTTTAAAATAATAATAAATTTGGGGCGAATTTTTCAGTGGGCAGCAGTAACCCAGCATTCACATTTTATTGCACAGGATTCCGACGAAGAAACGCGAGAGGGGGTTAATGGAGCACCGCAGGGGTGGCCACCGCAATATTCAGCGTTTCGCGATTTTATGTTTGTAAATAAATTGTAGGCGAGCGTCTCAAGCTGTCCCAGGTTTGTAGGCGCAGTTTATCAATTATAATAATGGTAAGTAGTAACATCGTTATATATACATTTAGATTGGTCCATTTAATAGCTTTCATTTTATACCCATATTGTCATAATAATAACAAAAAATGTTCTTCCTCCCCCCCCCCCCCCTTTTTTTCTCTATTTTCAGGCACCATTTAAAAAAAATATATAGCCCATGTCACTCTGCAAATTGAGACGATTCTAATAATATGTTATACGTCACAATCCCTCAAGCCGTTTAGGCTGTAGCGTGCCACAGAAATGGACATACATACAAACAAACACACATACATACGCTCGAAAACCATTAGTCTCGTTTTGACGCAGTCGGGTAAAGATAATACAAGCTATAAAAAATGATTGTAAATAAAATTTATCGTTCAATGCCTAAAAAATATCAAAAATATATTTTTATTAGATGAAATAGCAAACGTGCATGCAGGCTACGTGATGGTACGTGGTTATGCCCATGGACATTTATAAGCAACTTAATATAAGGAAAGGGCTCAATCCCGAGTCGATCACAGCACAGATGCCTTGCTACTACTGAGGGCTAAGATGGTCGCCTCCAATATAAGTGAGCGGGCAGCGACAAACAACCACCAAGACAATATATTACCGACGCGTAATAAAAATATAGTTCTAACTACAATAATGTTGTTCTCTGTAGAGAAGGACGCTAACTACCATAGTAGGTTTTTAATTTAATGAAAATAATAATTTGGGTGGTATAAGGTAAGTTCTATCTGATGAAAGCAAGAGGCTTTTGCTAATATAAGTACCACACACTCCTTACAGCCGTATAGCATTTAAACATTATTTAAATGTGATAGATTCTACTCCTATTGTGCTTCGACCCCGGCGGCACCAAGTCCACATCTATGTCTGCCTAAGAACAAGTGTTAAGCGCTGCGATTTTGTTTTGAAGAGTTTGGTATGAGTTTAGACTTCTGTTCTGGGTCTGGATGTTTATGTATTCGTCTTTGTCTGTCCATGGCCCACGACACAGGAGATAATTCTACTGTGGGGCTATAAGTGTAGAAAACGTTTTTAGTTTTTTGTTTTTATTTGTTACATCTATGTAATAAAAACATTCAATAAAACGTTCAATAAACCCATGAAATGAATTAATGCAATCGTTTTTTTGGTAACAGGTAATCGCCAATCGGTGCTGTTTGTATAGCCGTTAATTGCGAGTGCTGCGACGGTCGAACAATTTCCGATGCCTAAACTGTTTCTGTTCACACAAATCGCTATTCATACAAAATAAAACGTTCTTTATTCGTTTTTTCTGATGAAATGTTACCAATTTTATTGAAATGAACGAGAATGAAAAAAATTGTAGCTTTAAAACAAATTTATTTAAAAAAGTAACCAGTGTATTTGACAGAAACTCGAAACAAAATTAACCGTTTTTATGTTATTTTATTGAAACATTTTTTACGATTAAAATGACTATTGAAAAATATATTATGAAAGTAAATGATTGTTTATAAAATCATTACGGGTAATAAAAACGCTCAAGTGCGAGTTGAACTCGCGTACGAAGGGTTCTGTACCATATATAAAAAACTGCAAAAAACACGTCTAGCTATAACGTATAACGTATAACGGTACATGAAATACAGCCTGGTGACAGACAGACGAACAGACGGACGACAAACTCTTAGTAATAGGGCTCCGTTTTTACTCTTTGGATACGAGGTTTCCAGGCGCAATTTTCAAAAATTATATAGCCTATGCCACTCTGCAAACTGAGCCGATGTCATACGTCACAATCCGTCAAGCCGTTTGGGCTGTAGCGCGTGCCAAAGAAAGGAAATACATACAAACATACATACGTACATAGGAACATACATATATACATACATACGCGTGAAAACATTACCCTCCTTATAACGCAGTCGGGTAGAAACAATGTTTTGCACAAAATTCAATGCACAATAACGAAGTTTCGACAACCGCGTATTCACGTACATACTCCAACCTATTATGAACAAGTTTGGTATGATATTATGCTAACACGCGCCCACAAACCTTTCGCCGTCTAGTTTTAAATTTAAAAACTCGCTTAAACTTCTGCTTTTCCTTTTTATTCAAAGTAGATAAAATAGAATCAGCTTGTTTGTTATCCGATCCATGCTGTTGCAAAATAGAATAAGTAAAATGAATATTTTTTTACTTTTATATCCGTGTCCATTCCTATGTGGTGCAACCGTTCTTTGTTTTCACAACGACAAGGCCGGAATCAAAATAATGATATTAAATATATATATTCTCGGTCTGGATGTGTACTCATCTCGTGTTCATGCCCTCCAGAAATTAAACACTACTTTAAAAACCTCATAGTTTAATTAAATGAACATGATTTAATTAAATGAAATTTAGAACAAGTTTAATATGAATTTAATCTATATATAATATTATAAAGCAGTAGAGTTTGTTTGGTTGAACGCGCTAATCTCAAGAACTACTGGTTCGAATTGAAAAAATATTTTTGCGTTGAATAGTAAATTTAACGTGAAACGCTTTAGGCTATATAATACATATATATAACATCCCGCTATTTTTGTTTTTAATAGATTGTTCTCTAATACACGCGGGTGAAACTGCGCGGAACAACTAGTACTCAATAATACGGTTGTACACTCAAAATTATATAATTATTGTGTGTGTATTTCACGCAGACGACATTAGGTTCTGCGTTAGAATAGCGAATAGCAGAGACTTATGCAAATAAACACCTCTTTACTAAGTTACTTTTAAATTTAGAAATCGCTATCATCTTATTACCTTCTGATCCTGGTAGTAGCAACAAATTTCACTAAATATTTCCATCGGCTATTTTCTTTTCATCGACACATTGCTTTCATGTCTAGAAATCTCAACAGATAGTCTCTGTTAATAAGCCTACAATGAACGTATGACCGACACGCTTGTAAAGGATCTTCTGAACCATAATAGGTAAACTATTAAATTTTGAAGTGAAACTTTATCAATGTATGAGAGAAATTTGCCTTCGCATTTTTGTGTTACGCGTCACATTTTTCTGTTACGCGCCATATTTGTTTGTTTATGTTATATTATGGCGAATATCCATGAATGAACATGTAACGTAAAACATTATATACATGAAACTTTTACTTTTAATCTTGATATTTGTTACACGTGCAATCCAAATATATTTATAATAATTTGAAAATATGAACTAAACGTTACAAAATTAAAATTGATATTATTTAGTTTCAAACTAAACATCGAATTATTTGGTTCCTGGATATCTACTCATTATCAAATTGCTTAAACTAGTTAAAATATTTGTATCTTTGTCTTGATCTAGCACATTTCGATATCAGCATATTGCTCGGTTTCCATCTCTTCCATTAAAATATATTTTAATTCGTTTTAGTTGATGCCTTTATTTCGCTCCGGCATAAAATGGAGGCAAACCGAGACAGCTATTCATAGAGGGAGTAAAAGGGATTTAAATTTGAGCGATCTACTCGTAAACCAGTTTGCTGCATAGTTTTTATCCGGACTCAATTTTCGCTGGTATATGTGAAAAAAGTCCCTGTCTATCTGTTGGCCCGGTTCAAAAGAATAATAATTTTAGGGTGAATTTTTTCAGCGAAGCGACCGGCCAGCGTTCGCATTTATTGCACACTATTCCGGGGAATAAACGCGGGAGGGGGGTTAATGGACCGCCGCGGGGTTGGCCACCCTCCCCCACCGCATTGGCTACGAATATTCAATATTTTTGCTCCTGAATCGAAGCTGGCCGCACCGAGGCTAACCACTTATTAGTGGTCCGTGATGTACGGCCTTCCAGCCACAATTTATAAAGCTTTGCCTTGGCTTAGGCAATTATTCCTGATGATATTTATACAACAATGGCTGAGTGTTCACTTAAGCTTAAAAATGGGATATGTCTATACGTATTTGGTAACAGTGATATTGAAAAATTACTTGGTTATAGTTGAATGTCTTTGCATGTTTTGCATGTTTATATCGTCGATTTATAAATGTGATACAACAAGATAGGTTTATCCCGAATAAACTTTTTAAAAGATATAACTATATGGTACAAGCTGGACAATTGTTTGTACAGTTGGCAGACTACATCGGCAAATCTAGGGATAATTCTCTGAGAGTGAAAAGCAGTTTCTATTTATATATTGGAGGTTTTAAAAATCCGGTACATCGAATTTGTGAACACGAATAATTTGCAAATACTACGGTTTGATTGGGTGCTGGGGCAAATGAACGAATTTAAATTAAAAGTAAAATCCTCGTGAGTTTAATGAAATCCTTTTTGCAGCGGTGGCAGGTAATCACGCGAGCTTCCAATCGGACTGTTTGTGGAGCTCGTTAATTGCGAGCGTACCATTGATCGAGAAATTTCCGACATCCAAGCTGCTACTACTGTTCGGTATTTGCTATACGCCGAACGGTTTATCTGAGGCCTTTCATGGCTATGTAAGGCGTTCCACCTTAGCCCTTAGTTAAGGCGTAGCCTCACAGCCTTATTACTTTAGACATTTATATATAAGGCAACCTTAGTTCTCGGGAGTAACGCATCTGCGATTGACTTCATATAGAATTCCTGTTTTACATGAAATTGCTTACAGTTTTACATGAGCATCTGTGACCACTTACCATAAGGCAGTCTGCTCGTATGCTACTTCAGTGTGATAAGAGCTGGCGTATATCGCAACCGATTGACAAAGTTAACCTATATCATATTGAAAGTCCAGATATAAAGCGCAGTGGGTCCCGGGATCGATTCTCGGCCAGACAGAAATATGAATGATGAGTTTAGATTTCTGTTCTGGGTCTGGATGTTTGCGTATTCATCTTTGTGTGTCCATGGCACCTACGACACAGGAGAAAATCCTACTGTGGGGCTATGAGCGTAGAAAGCATGAGTGAGCGAATGTGTGTACAAAAAAAAGGTAAGTGAATGAATATATTTGAAACTTGCTTGCTTTTATGCTTTAGACCAGTGCTTCCCAACGTGGAGCCAACGCCCCACAGGGAGATATTTTATGGTTAAGGGGGGGACAATTTAAAAATCGACTCCACTTTTATACTTTCGCTTTGGCCGATGTCAAATGGATGTCCAATTCCATTTGGGATTCATTCCCGATGGTTACGAATGAAAGTGGTTACTTATAATAAGATAAACTAAAAACTTACGGCCTATGGACCCTTAATTACTCTTATTTTGGTGTATTAAATGTTTTGTGATAACGCTTTATGTGCAGAATACATTTTCTGTTAACCACATTCTGTGCTTCAGCAAAACTTACGTTAATGTATCAAAGTTCAGCTGAATTGAAGCTAAAATGAATTTATAAAATTGTTATTTTTAATGTAAGTAAGCTTCGAAATGGATGAGATCAGACAACAGAGTAAAAAGTTACATTAAATTGCAGTGTGCAATCAAGTAAGTACCGAGGCGTAAGTTATTGGAAAGCGGGCGTACAAAAACTTCAAGTAGGAAGTGAATGTTTTAAAATAGTGTATATTTATTAGGGGGAGGTGGGGGCGAGTACGGAAATGCTGGCTGGTCTCATAGACACAGATAGAGACAAGTCATAGACAAGACGAGTACACAGACAAAACAGAATCTTAATTCATTATTTGATACCTGCCACACCGGAGAACGGATCCGAAAACCTATTTGGGCGAGTAAAATGCTCCGCCGCAAAGGACAGTTTCTTGCGCTCATATAAAACCAAACCCTAATTATTAGAGATAGTATTATTACGTAGACAAAATAATCAGTATATTCCACAGTAATTTAAATGAGAAGACAGCAAGCAGCAGCAGCTTGTGTCAAAAATAAAGGTAACCGGCACAATATACCACCTTCCAAAAGCAAAAGAGTCCAATATGTAAAAATGTACGTTACGAACGGATTTGGCACGATTTGTGATAACACGTCCGCCAAAACCCAACCCAATTTTAACTTTAAAACCTCGCTCGCGTCCATTGTTCGTTTTTTAAAAACTAGGTTGGAAATCAGCGTGCGAAAGGTAAATATAGGTATACACAGATCCAGGTATAAAGTATTCCGTTGGAAAAACTTTTAAAAAGTTAACGAGTCGTCGACGTGCCGTCGACTTCCCCGCGATTGTTAACTTCGCTTACTTACGATTTCGCGAGTCACGCCGAAACTTTTCTTCAAACTCTTCTGATAGCAGCCATAAACTGTACCAAATATTCCTTTTCATTTCTGTACTCACCCTTTTTTGGAATATTCCTTTGGCGAACGTTACAAATAGCATCTATAAAATAGCTAACGAGCGTACAGTGCAAAATTGTTTAACCAAGTGGTAGAACCAATGTTGTTCGATCGGGGAAGTGTCACCGCCACACCTATTTATAGCGTGAAGTAGTTCTTACGTTTCGGTGGAAGGGTGTGGTTGCCGGCTAACTTACATATGAGGCGACCATATTAGTGCTCGGAAATAGCAACGCACATAGAACCAAATTTCAATATGAAGTAGCTTACAGCAGTCCATGGGCGGCAGTAACTACTTACCATCAGGTGGACTGCATGTTCGTTTGCTTCTTCATACTTATATAAAGAAAAAATTAAAAAATATAAAAAAGTGGTCACCGCTGTGGACATCATTAATTAAGCTTTTTTAGGATTAAAGCCCTGATTGTAGTGTGCCATTAATGTTACTCCTGAGTACTGGAGTGGAAGGCATCCTGACTGTACCCCAAGGTATCTGTAAAATGTACCATGGCATGTGTACGCCACGTAAGTGTCCGCCTTACATGGTGGCGGTTATGGGTACAAAGTTACAAACCCATAACCGAACTTGCGCAGGTGCACAGATAAGGTACCTGTTCTGGACGAAAGGTACGGGCCGGGACTCGCCATGAACGTCCTATGTTTGCGCCACCCTTATGCAATCGCGCTAATATATATATATATAGCTCAATCGTGTGCAGCTGTTTCATGTAGATTACTTAAATTAATTGTATTTTTATTTAATATTTGGTTAAAAAATGTAGATACCAAAGTAAACCGATTTAAATTTTACTAAGTAAATTAGCGCTGCTCATGCTATTTTTCTACATAAACACGCGAGCTATCACGTAAGGTTTAGACTAGGCTTACATAATAAATTATAGACTAAAGCTCTAAAAAGTCAATAATATATATTATAAATGAGACGCAAAACAGGATGTAATATCCAGGCTATAAAACGGAAATTGCAACCTGCAATACTTTCTTCATAAGTAGGACATATACAAAATTATTTGCCATACAGGCTTCGACATTTCAACCCTCGTAAAAATGTAGGTCACAACTACCAATATTTCAATACAATCGGAGTCCAGCCAATGTCCATGAACGTTCAGATTGCGATATAAAAAGTATTTATACCATTTCGCTTTTCAAATAGCTGAAATTCGAATGAACATAGATTTAAAACGATAGACATACCTTGATCGAAATGAAATTTGAATTTACATGTTCACTTCTGTATAAATTGAGATAGTCAATATCTCAATTTACACAGAAGTTGACGTCAAAAGGAAAGTATTTAGCATTGCGACGTTAGGAACATAAAAAAACTTTTTAGAAGGATATTTTACCAAATAACACATTCTCTCCACGCGTCCCACCCCCTCGCAATCAATTTATACACATAACTTTTCTTTAAACTCGTTACATTGGGAAAATTATACAATAAAATAAAATATAGCTATATATGTGAGATCGAAAATATTTACCTCTTCACGTTATAACAGATATATTATTGGTATATTTGAGGACTTAAATCTTTGACCTCCATGAAATCTGGACCAATAACGTACAAATAAATTGAAACGGAATGGACTTCATACTTTAGCACTTTAATAAATGTCGAAATCGAAATATAAGCAAAAAATCTATCAAACTTTTTATTTCAATATTCCTTAGTTGAAAGTTGACGATTCGTTCTTCGGATTTAAGAGTTCACCACTGCTTTTATGGTCATTCCACGTAATTAAGTTAAGTATAGTATATAAACAAATTGTAACGATATTAGATACAGACTTTGGTATAGCGATAAACATGTGTATCGATATATCAAACTCAAAAAGAGATGGCGCCTCCAGCACGTCCCGTTTTTAAAGTACCGTAATTAACTCTTACAGAAAAGCGACGCTTGGCTTCATTCTTCAAGCAACATTCGTGGAGTGCAGACGGTTTACAGAGTGTTAACTGTTACAGGCGCGGAAGTGTTGTAATTAAAATGGAGTGATAGCAAATCAGATTAATTAAATACTAGCTGTGCCCTGTGGTTTCACCCGCTTCAAAATAAGAAAATAAAAACAAATAAACATAGCGTGATGTTATATATACTGGGTGTCTCAGAAGTCGCGCACCCCATTGTAGGGATCGAAAGAGAAAAATATTCTAAGACGAAAAGTCCTGAGCCATTTTTTAATCAGACGCATAGGTAATTAATTATTAATTAATGAAAGTGACCAATCAGGAGCGCGCGACAGAAGAATAAAAAGTGAGTGAGAAGGCGGTAAGAGACGCGAGAGTGAGACGCCAGAGCTACTGCCGGCTTCTCGAGCAGTAAACAGAGAGTGGGGACGGACGGCCGTGGACGGCAGACGTACGTGATGCTAGATGAATGTGTGAGATCGTGTACTAGTGTGACCGTATCCTATAGCGATACTATCGCTATAGGATACGGTCTAAATATTATAAAGTAGATAGGTAAACAATTACAATTCAATAGACAAAACGTAGAAAGCCAAAAGTCTCGGTTGATTGACTTTTCCCATTACAATTTTTGCTTACCTTTCAAATGTAATACTATAGCAGCAATAGTAAAACACACTCTTAAATGTACGTACTTTTATATTTTGCGTTTTCTGATAGACGGATAGACAATGATTTTTATGTACGTTTTATGTACATAATATGTACAATAGACGTTTTATGTACATAATATGTACATCCTCAAAAGTTAACTTAGCCCGAAAATATAATTTTATACATCATTAATTTATTTTTATTTTTATTAATTTATTAATATTATAAAACTGAAAAGTTTATTTGATTGTTTGTCGAATTGAAAAACATTTTTGTGTTGAATAGGCCATTTATTAACAAAGGCTATATCTCGCTATGTTTGTTTGTTTTTCGTATGTAATAGCGGATAAATCCGCGGGACATAGCTAGTGCTTATAAAATAGCTACAAGTAAAGTTCTTAAATCATGTAAAAAACAATATTGTTACATTATTTACGACTTTCAAACTTTTTATTATGATAATAAATCGAGTGTAATTATAGCAGAGTTACATCAGATCGTAATAAAAGTTAACGTGGTAATGAAATAGAGATAACGATAAATAAGAAGCGAGATAATAGAATAACGCAATGAACGTACCCTAAATTCACTGCGAATGAGCCCTCGTAATGGAAAATTGTAATACACAGCAGCCAATTACCGACCCAGAATAGAAAAGTTGAACTAGAGTACAAATAACAAAATAATGTACGGTATACATCCACTAGCCTAAGTCTATTATGTTGAAGGTAGAACTCACTCTGATTCGAATATGAAGGTATCACCGCCACACTATTTTTGTCTAAATAACAGCAGTATTGAGCACTGTATTCTGTTTTGAAGGATTTGTGAAGAAAAATATTCTTACATACAAGATACTCCTTAGTCCTCAGGAGCAAAACCTTTAGCCGACCTCAAATAAAACTCCGATGCCATCTGAGATGTGGTGGGTAGTGGTCACACATGAGGTAGTGTACATTTTCGTTTGCTTCTTCTATTTCACAAAATGATGAATATGGTAATCCAGAATAGCGACTTTTGTACACCTTTATATAATCGACTTTTTAAAAATTATTCTCAGTAATTTTTACATTCAATCAGTCATTAAATTGTTAGGTTGAAAAGTTAGGTAAAGCCTACAAAATTTCTATCATTAAGTTTTGTCTGTTTTAAAAGTCTAAACTAAGCTCGACAATACGCCTGTACAAAAGTAGGGCTCCCACATTTATTTAAAGTCTAGCGCAAGCACTGAGAAATATAATGCCAGTGGAACTTGGCTGTAAGTTAAACGCCCCAACCCATTCCGACCTCTTAATGTACTACCTTCCATCTTCAGCTCATAAGGCCCACTTTATTTTATTCTGTTTTCATTTTAACTTAAGGAAGTTTCTTAGAATATGATTTTATTAAATAATGTAATAAGCGTTGCATCCGATTTTTACAATTGTTTATTTTTTTGCATTCATTTTTAATTACTAGTATATTAATTACTTGGGAAGTTTTTAGACTACTATTTTGCCTCGTAATACGCGTCTTTTTGGACCTGAATGGAGTGCAGTGTTACACGTCTCTCTGAGCTTGTGAAGACTATAGCCGAACTATGTTACTTAGACTATGCCTTATGTATGTGCCCTACTGTACCATTCAAAACCACACAAATTGTAGATATATTCTATTAAAAACAGACATGGGAGTGGCGATAATATTTTACCTCCACAACCTACTCTGTAATCCAACTGCTAAGCTAGACAACTGCCGTATGTAAAAAGGTATGTAAGAAGCGCCCCCCCCCCTCATTATAGGCAAGAAAGTATTTAAAAAAAAATCAATAACTACTCTGTTTTGTTTTCGGACTCGGACTCGGACTAACAGAACTATAGCTCGGTCAATGATTTTGACTGGTATGACTTTAACATTTCATGGTATGCATAAGAACGGAGTAAATTGTAAATGATCAAAGCTGAACCTAGTCAGCCATGTTGTGTGCTGACAGGAATGTGGATGTATACAAAACCGCACTGAATGGAACGATGCCAAATCGATTATTGGTAACATACAAAGACTGTCCAGCTCACGACGCCGATTTGATTTATAGAACATACATGCATGTAGAACATGAACCATGTTGCTGACTAGTCCTGTTCAGTAAAACTAAGAAACCATCGAAACTATACCTACATTTAAAAAAAGTGCTTCAAAATAAACTATAGTTACAGTTTTAACTTTGCGAGATGACAATACGAAAAAATATTTTTAATTTGTCCCCGTCTGACATGGGCTTCGTTGTATCAAAAAAAATATAGAAGGTTGCTGCGAAAAATATATTTTCTGAAATATTATTTCTTTAAATAATGTTCCCTTTTGTATATTAAAACAAAGAGACAAGTTATCGTGATCATGGTCGTATCTATATACCTGAAGCCCGGTATATAGATAGGATCTATAAACCGGGCTCCGGTTCCTTTTTCTATTTCTTGAATAGAAAAAGAAAATTGAAACAGGAACATTTATTTGTTTTTTTTTGTCGACACATTACGTAGTTTATTTACAACCCAAGTAGAACCAATATAGTTCGACCGGGGAAGTACCACCGTCACACCTAGCGTGAAGCAGTTCTTGCGTTTCGGTAGAAGGGTGTGGTTGCCGGCTCGCTTATACATATATGAGGCGACCATCTTAGTGCTCGGGAGTAGCAACGCATCTGTGATCGACTTCAGATAGAATTCCTGTTCTATATGAATTTGCTACAGATTTCCATGGGTTGCAGTCATCTTACAATCAGGTGGGCTGCATGCTCGTTTATTGCTTCATTCTTATAAAACCCCAATGCGTAAAATGAGTAAGTACTAACTGACTGCCTAGTAACTACGCCCATAAGCTCAATGTCATATTAAACTGTTTGGTTGTGCAAGCTGGTAAGCTACAACCTTCACACCTACTTGTAGCTTGAAGTGGCTACTACGTTTTGATATAAGGATGTAGATACCGCCTGACTTACCTACGAAGCGACCACCTTAGTCCGCGGCACCGTATCAATAATTAGCTTTATAATATGGATTTATGGAATCACGGTTTTATAAAGAGCCAACTTTTTCTTTCTTTAAGAAAAACGCTTTCTACACTCACAGCCCTACAGTAGGATTTTCTCCTATGTCGTGAATGCCATGGACACAAAAAGACGATTACACAAACGCCCAGACCTTGAACAGAAACGCATCATTCACATTTCTGTCTGGCCGGGGATCGAATCCGGGACCCATTGCGTGTCAGACCGGTATGGGGACCGCTCCACCATGCGGTTCGTCAATTATAGATTTCATGGGTGGCAATTACCTCTTACCATCCAGTACTGCGCGCTTGTTTGCTACTTCATACACGTACAAGGTATTTTTTTTTTATAAACATGAAGTAGCAAACGAGCCAGCAGCCCACCTGGTGGTAAGTGGTTACTGCCGCCCATGGACATTTGTAAGCAACTTCATATAGAACAGGGGTTCTATATGAAGTCGACCACAAATGCGTTGCTACTCCCGCGAACTGAGATGGTCGCCTCATATAAAAGTGAGCCGGCAACCACACCCTTCCACAGTACGCAAGAACTGCTTTACGCTAGAAATAGGTGAGGCGGTGGTGACTTCCCCGGTCGAACTACATTGGTTCTACCACCTAGCAAACCTGTTGTACCCCTGTTGTGTTTTAAGTTGAAAAGTCTAATGCTCTCGACCGGGTGTTGCTTCTTTGCCTCAGTCAATAAGTTCGGTCCTAATTCTAGTTCTATCAAGCAAGGTCAGTTATGTATGTAGTATGGATACTCCTAAACTCTTAAACAAAGCCGCTTTTATCCATGATAAATTGTTTTATGTCATAATTATTGCAAAAATAAAACGTAAACATTTTTTATATTTATATTTGAACGTTATATCCATTCAAATAGAAGTTGCTATGATGTATTTATAATATTCGTTGTTGGATAGGTACATTCAAAAAAGGAAGTTTACCATGCATGTGTGCAGACGTATCCCTGATGTTGCGCGCACGCAACTTAAAAAAATCGTATTTCCGTAAAAAATATATAAATTCACCTACTAGAGGGTATTTTTAGGCAATTCTATTAAGGAAATCCTTTGCAATTAATAATAAATTTTTCTCGATTTGAGAGGGTTAAGAGAGACGTTTATCCGAGGCGTTACACCTTATTCCTATTAGTTATCGTGTACGAGTACCTGTCTACCTGATGATAAGTTAACCTACTGACGCCCATGGACGCGGTTTCATATAGAACAGGTGTTCTAGCTGAAATTGATCATAAATGCGTTGCTACTCATGAGGACTAAGATGGTCGTTTTCATCCATACATCCGCCCTTTAAAGTCCACTGCTGGACATAGGCCTTCCCTAATCTGCGCCACTCCGACCGGTCCTGCGCCATCCATAAGCGTATTTCAATACATATATTTAGAAATACATATATACATATATAGAATGGTCTCTTTACTAGCTTTCATTTAATACACATATTGTTGTGAACATTTAAAAAAATCCACCCTCACCCCATTTTCCTCTCATTTGCAAGCGCAATTAAAAAAATAAATTGGCTATGTCATTCTCCAAACTAAGACGATTGTAATGATCTGACATACGTCACAATCCGGCAAGCCGTTTATGAACATACATACAAATAAACATACATACATATGCCCGAAAATTATGACCCCCCTTCTGACGCAGTGGGGTAAACAGGAAAGTAATAATTTTCAAAGTAGATTCATGCGTCGTCAACCCATTATTGTCCCACTGCTGGGCACGGATCTTCTCACAGAATGATAGATTTTTAGGCCATAGTCCACCGCGCTGGGCAAACGCGAATTGGTAGACTTCACACACCTTTCCTCACGATGTTTTCCTTCACCGTAAAGCAGTGATAATTAAACTCTAACACGCACTTAATTTTAGAAAAACCTGTGGTGCGTGGAGGTGGTGCGTGCCTGGGATTCGAACCTTGGACTCTTGACTGAGAGGCCGATTTTCTACCATTAGGCTATCACTGCTCATTCAATAGATTCATTAAAATTTATTTTTGTGTATTTCTGTATGTGAGTTTTTTTTTATCCAAAATAAAAAAAATCACATACAAGTGCAAACGAGCATGCAGTTCACCTGATAAGAAGTCTAACATTTGCAATTGGAGTGTGGGTAATGAAATGTCTTTATTTTGTATAGGCTTACGGGGGCACTTACAAACTACCACCGGATTGGAAGATGATCTCAACTGACAAGATTCGGCAAGAAACTCAGCGGTTTTGTCTTTTTAACCTACATCCAAAAAGGAGGAGGTTCGCAATTCGTCTGTATTTTTTTATGTTTGATACATCGAAAGTTGTGGATAGAGTGGACCGGTTTTTTTCTTTGTAATACTTTGTATTTTTTTAACCATCTTGTTTATTACATGGGCAATAAAAACCTAGCAGTATGTTGCCTATGCCTAATATTATAAAATGCGACAAACATAAACAAATATTCGTAAAGATACGTGAATAAAGAACATAAAACAATAGTAAAGTATCTCACCTATTACCCGATACGTCGTTATAAGGCTTCCGCGCCGCGAGGCTTCGTCTACCATCGATCGAGGGTACTCGCGATTTTGTCTACGACTAACTCAATTAACCTTTAACGATGGCTGGATAACCTCTCGAAAACTAAACGAAGGCTTTTGGAGTTTTCAAACTGAGTCATTTGCTAAGAAGGCTAGATACTGGCTAGCTAACTACTAGTTTACTACTAGTTACTAGTTTACAATAAAGCTAGCTTTATTGTAATCTAGTAACATCGTTAAAAACATGAAAACGAAAAATCCGACTGCTTAAAACGAAATTTTCATAATTATAGGTATATTTTTAATTTAACGCTTATGTACGTTTTTGTCAAAACAGTCAAGTAAAAGTGTTACAATATATATATTTTTGGATTGGTCTATTTACTAGCTTTCATTTGATACCCATATCGTCGTAATATTAAAAATAAATGTTGAAAATTATAAAGCCTATGTTACTAAGCAAGCAGGGACGATTGTAATGATATGTCATACGTCACAATCCGTCAAGTCGTTTAGGCTGTAGCGCGTGCCAAAGAAATGGACATACGTACAAACATACATACGCTCGAAAAACATTACCCTCCTACTGACGCAGTCGGGTACAATAAGATGATTTAAAATAAAATTATACAAAAAAATATACGTGACGAATAGATAACCTCTCTTCGTCCGAAGTCGGTTAAAAAAAGGTAAATCCGCTATTTACTTATAAAGACACTTAAAAATTGTTAGTCATCATATTTTATCACGGGAAGGTATCACCGCCACACCTACTTCTAGCACGACACAGTTCTTGCGTTTCGGTTGAACTTTGTGGTTGCTGGCTCACTTATATCTGACGCGACGACTTAGTTCCCCGGGAGTAGCAACGCATCTGTGATCGACTTCAGATAAAACCCCTGTTCTATATGAAGATACTTAAAAATGTCCGTGGCGGTAGTAACCACTTACCATCAGGTGCATACAGTCTCGTTTGCTGTTTCAGTCTAATTATAATAAAAAAAAGATCGGAACACGACCTTAACTAAGAAGATCCAACAAGAAACAGAGGTTTTTTTCTTTATATAAATAAGTTTTTGAAGTGAAATTTCTTTAGGATCGTGATTTAACGCGATGAAACGAAAATGCGTTTCGAAAAAAATTGCCGGTGCTACAACTAGATGGCGCTGTACCCCTTTCTGAATCACGCTAGAGATTTTGCTTCGTAGCTTGTAAAAGAACTCAAGTTTGGTATATGCGAAATAAGATGTCTGAATATGGGCAGCATTGATTACATAATCGATTTTTAAAATGCTAATTAAAGTCCTAATAATCTTATGCTCACAAATATTATTACTACTAGCTGAGCCCGCGGTTTCACCCGCGTTTAAAAGAAATGATAGAACCAATGTAGTTCGACCGGGAAAGTACCAC
>DWNE01001351.1:0-22411 GCA_018249875.1 Cecropterus toxeus | reverse complement strand
GCAGCCCACCTGATGGTAAGTGGTTACTGCCGCCCATGGACATTTGTAAGCAACTTCATATAGAACAGGGGTTCTCTATGAAGTCTATCACAGATGCGTTGTTACTCTCGAAGACTGGGATGGTCGCCTCATATAAAAGTGAGCTGTGGTTGCCACAGCCTTCCACCGAAATGCAAGAATTGCTTCAAGCTAGAAATAGGTGTGGCGGTGGTACTTCCCCGGTCGAACTACATTGTTGGCAATGGCAAAAAAAAAATAGACCTTGAATGCCAACGAAATGAATTACATCCATGGAAGTGATATCATGGAAAAACTTACGCAGGTTTCTTGGGTGGCTGTGGACCCTTCTTGACCTTCGCTGAACAGACCGAACAAGACTCGTCCGAACAGCTACTGGCTGAAGAGCCAGATCCCGATGACTGTTGACAAAACGAAACGTGACAATGTGTCATATGTCGTAAAAAGAGTAGGAGGAGGTAACCATTTGTCGCGGTGTATTCCAATGACATCACCTGGGTGATCAAAGTGGAATACACCGTTGTCCATGAGGTGGAATTCATATCTATATGTAGAATGATCTAAAATTGTGCAATGCAACAAAATTATATGTTTGACTACTACAAAGTTTTTTTTTTGTTTTCAGAGCATCAAAATAAAAGCTTGTTTTTACAATTTCTATTTTATTTTATAATTTTTATTATTATTTTAGTGGTATGTGGTCCGTGGATCATAATACCCTTTTATATAATACCCATATTCAAAAGGTTGTAAAAAAAATGTAAATTCCCATTTTATGATGGCGGGCATCTTAGGTTTGAATTTTTTTCATGGTGTTTTACTATTTTTCACTGGAAGCACAATATATATCTGCAATAATGAATGTACGTATATCTGAGCAAACTTGAAACCGTCAGATTGTAACTCACCTTCCTAGGATCCGGCGGGCTCGGAGGGCGTACGCCCCGCGGCGGGGGCGGAGGCCGAGTGCGCCGCGGGCGAGGACTCGCCCGGCGACGGGGACTGCGAGCGGGACTCCGCCTGTTTATAAATAAAATTATATCAAATCTGATGTAGATGTAGTTTCGTTGAAAGTTTGCCGACACATATATAAGGCGACCATCTTAGTTGCCAGAGAGATCAAGATAAACATAAACGCTTTCTACACTCATAGCCCCACAGTAGGATTATCTCCTGTGTCGTGGGTGCCATGGACACACAAAGGCGAATACACAAACACCCAAACTCAGAACAGAAATCTAATCTCAACATTCACATTTCTATCTGGCCGGGGATCGAACCCGGGACCCACAGCTTGTCAGACCATACTGGTGACCGCTCCGCCATGCGGGTCGTCAAAAAAAAAGAGAAGTGTATTAATTTTTACTTCACTAGTATTGTGGACCTTTATCTCAACGTTCCCACTCTGATCGAAAGTCTGTCTTTGGAGAAGAACCAGCATAAATTGGCGATGAAAGATTGATGAAGATGATAAGTAAGAAGAAAAAATTAAGCGTACCAAAACTGTTTAGTTGATAGATCATTTTTTTTACTAAAAGGAACTAGCATACGAGCAAACATTCCACCTAGGGGTAAGTGGCCACTGCCGCCTGTGGACATCTGTAATCAATTGAGGCGAGATAAGATCAGTCTTACCTAAGGTTAGCCATGCGTTGCTACCTCTGAGGACTAAGTTTGAATGCCTCGGATAAGTGTGTACCCTTACTACGTGGTAAGGGATACATACTTATTCGACCTTCAGAGTAGAACATAACACATACACTGCTGTAATTAGGCAGAAATTGGTGAGGGGGTGGTGCATCTTAAGTCGACTCACAAAGTGTTCTACTACCTTGGAATTACATGGTAAAAAAATACAATGACTAAACAAAGGACTCCCTTTTTTTCGAAGGAAAACCTTTAAACGGTACCTGACATCGTGGGAGCAGAGAGGACTCCAGGATCTCCAAAGGACAGTATCCGGAGTCTTCTGAGTGCGTTGCCCCATCGGGCTCAACCCAGGTAAGCGGGGCCCACCGCAACACCTGGTCTTCACGGCGGTATGCGACCACACACACTGCCGTCCTCCCGGGGTCACCTGACTGGATGGTTCAAGCTCCCACTCTTGCCGCCCGCAACCCCGGAAACTCCTTTTAGTCCCCTCATACGACAAGCAGGGGATACCATAGCCCTATTATAATCCCGGGACTACAGGGACGAAACAAAGAACTCCCTATAATTTACGACCAAAAGTCATCCAGTTTTCATACAATACGATGCCTACGAACCTACGATCATGTATGTGGGAGCGTTCTTTGTCATTCATCATCGTCAATCTTTGTGTAACGTCAGTGAATGGTTATGCGTTAATACAAATGCAATGAAGTTTTCATAAAACTAATAAGGAAGCGGGCACTTTACGAGCTGAGTGTATGTGCAACCATTAAAAGTGGGTACGTGATATTTGAGTACTATGTGCAAGTTTGTTTTCCTTTAATCTTCCTTATTGTTTGCATAACAGTGTTAATATATTGCCTCCAACCCATTAATGTCCTACTTTTAAGGATGCTGGAGGGAATTGAACTTAAAGGAAGCTTTTTAAGTGGGTGGAATTCTTTGAGGTTGCCTGGTGGCATCATTGCTACACCCGATAAAACGAAAGTATAAGGGCTTGGACGTAGGGCCTTTAATTTTTGAAATGTTGTTGCCTTTTTGGAAATGACTGACGGATTTAACTATATATATTTTATTTATAGATGTGGGAGGGCTGAGCCAAGACCCCTCCTTCCCCCTTGGATTCCCTGATAGAAAGACTGTATGAAGAACCATTCCATACAGTCATTTCGAGTGGAATGCCCACAAAACAATCAATAAAGTTCATAAACAATGCCGCAATCGCAAAATCGCATAAAGTCATCGATTACTAATCGATTTATCGACTGCCCTACAAGCATCAACAATAGCCGCTAATTCATTGACCTTAGGCAAATCGGTGTCGACACTCACACACGGAAAGTATTTTACTAATGTATAACTGTAACAAGTATAACTTTATTTACATTCTTGAATGGCGATTTGTATTCTAAGCAAAAAAAGAACGATATGTGTCAAAATGAAAAAAAAAATGTGTTAAAATTGTATGAAAATTAGCAAAAAGTTTCTTTTTTCGACTGTACAAAATACAATTTTTTTACCTTATTAATACCTGAGATAATGCAGACGAACTTGAAGGACAGTACTCCCCACCTATGAACATTTGCAAAACCAGAGGAGTTGCCAAAGCATCGCTTATAGAATATAATTAGATAATTTCATGACTTTCAGACGTAATTTTGAAATATATAAAAAAAAAAATATACGTTTATTATAGATGAGTTGCGCTTTTCGAACCAGAATAAGAATCAGTAGGAGAGGTATTTATTTTGCCGTATTGTTATAGATAGGAATGTAATTGAAACTCAGGTAGACTAGTAGGTACGCATTTGTTAAAAAAGTAGAATAATCTATTTAAATTTATTGCACACTGAGTAGCTGTAAAATAAGGGACTGGTTTAACCACTAGTTTGTAAATTGTGAATATTTAGTAATAAATATATATAATTAATAATAATATTATTATGTGCAATCATACTTCATGTACCCGAAAAGTTTTTGCTATTTGTTTTCGCGACAACCTTTTTCTCCTGGATAAAATGCTTTTAGGTTTTCGTTTTATTGTGATGTGAAACTGAGCGAAAGTGAAGAAAATGGGTAAAACCTGAGACAGTTAAATTAATTAAGGTATCATGTAAGTGGAATGAATAAAAACATTTAATAGACAAAGAAGCACCATTTATAACCACCATTAAATAAAAATAATTATAAATTGTCCACATTACTACGTTGATTATTACTGAAAAGAAAACAAATCGTTTATCGTTCAGCGCTTACTTTATGACAATACCATTAAACATTGAATACAATAGACTAAAGATAACAATTACAAAATTTAAACAACTGCAGACGAAAAAGTACAGTAACCTACAAGTCTAATTGATTAAATAAATAATTTCGTAAAAAATTACTCATCTGACCTGTTTTACATAACAGAAAAGAATACAATTATCCATTCATCTGAGGTATTGTTCAATATCTCTAAAAATCGACACTGTTGTAAATGTCGTTTCCTATTTCTACTTTCTGTGTCCTTGACTGAAGGGTGAGAAGTGAGGGATATATACTTTTTTATTTTCGAGGGGGTAGCCTTAAAAAAGGCACCCGACGCCGTGGGGGCGACGCCGGATTATGTGGGATTTTTATCGCGCTAAAACCTTTCCAGTGGCTGTTCTCAGCGCTGTGTGGAGGACTCCAGGATCTCCAACGGAACGCGATGCCCCTTTTGGGCTCTTTCCCGGTGAGAATTAGCGCTCACCGCGTCCAGGTATTTATGACGGAGTGCGACCGCACATGCCGCCGTCCTTCCCGGGGTCACTTGACGGTTCGAGCTCCCACTGTTGCTGCCCGCAACACCGGAAGTCCCCCTTGTAAGCGTCTCTTACGACAGGCAGGGGATATCTTAACTCCATTCTGGTCCCGGTACTACAGGGACAGAGAGAGATATACCTTACCGAGGCTTTCGTACTTAGTCCTCAGGGTAGCAACGCATCTGTGGCTAACCTCAGGTAAGGATCTGATCTTATCTAGGCTTGATTGCAGAGGTCCATGGGTGGCAGTAGCCTCTTACCATCAGGCGAATTGCTTGCTCGTTTGCTACTTCTTTATTGTAAAAAAACTGTTTACAGATATTGACTTTATTGTAGACTGTACCAATAGATGCATGACCTTGTTTTAAATTTTAATGCCTATAAAGAAACTTAGTATATATGTATTGTACGAGTATGTGATAGCAATTTAAAGTGTCGTATTTGTATAACTGCATTAATATTAGGATCTTTGCTTGACACAGCAACAACATAGCCTCTCAATCGAGAGTCAGAGTTCTAATCCCAGGTACGCACCACAGATTTTTCTAAAATTATGTCCCAATTAGAAATTAATTAATGACGGCTTTACGAGGAAGGACGTGAGGAAACATAAAATTCTAGTTGACTACGGCTTGAAATCCGTGAGAGAATCCCGTGCCCAGCAGTGGGACAATAAGTGGTTGACAACCCTTGACATATTTACAAACGAGGGATGACTGACTCTATCACGCTGCACCAATGCTATAATATCAAATACAATTTATTTTGTGAATGCCTTCTATTTTTTAAACACTTAATTGATGAGATAACAGGCAATCTTATCCACGCGTGCTTCCAGTACACGCGTTTTGAATGCATGCGAATAAAAATAAGTGTAAGACTGAGAAATTGTAGCAATAAAGTTGTGTCTAGTTAAGCGTTGACGCTCCATTATAGTTCAAAGCCTAGTAATAACGATACATGATCGATCAACTAATTCTGCCCCGAGGCTGTATGCAGATAGCGAATGCTTACATCAAAGGCGTGAACTGACTTAGTAGTAACAGTCACTATAAAAATACGCGTGAGAAATTTCCCTTGTGTTTTAAATACAAATATTAAAGAAGCAAACGAGCAGTTCGCTTGACAGAAAACTGTCACTGCCACCCATGAACATGAACACCCATGAACATCTGTAATCAACTTCAGATAAGTTTATTCCTGCCTGACGTTTACTATAGATGCATGGCTGCAGTTAGAGGTGTATCAATGCATAACTGTTCTAATACTTAACACTACAAATTTTATATTAGGCAGACATCCGCGTATCCGTACCTACTCTCAGATTCGAACTACGGGTTTTCCATCTTCGAAGTAGTACAGTCAAACCTTTCTACGTATATAATATAGTACCTAGGTAGTACTATATTTTATAAATTACGTGTCATTACGTGTCAGGATACGTGTATAAATGGAAAAAAAGCCAAACTCAGAACAAGAATCTAAATTTATCATTCAAATGCCTATCCCGAGAATCGAACCCGATACTCATTGCATGTCCATCGGGTATAGTAACCACTGCACTACTGTAGATTGACGAAATCGATTTATTTTCCCTACGTAACGCATATGAGTTTTATAGGTACCTACCGTATGTGATCAAATTTAAACAGTTATAACATACTAGGATTTTCTCGTAGCTCTATCCACTTCGGTCATGTCTACCACGGTAATGGTACCCCATGTGTCTAGATCACAAACTATCTATGTGCCAAATGGTGAAATCCGACCAGTAGTTTTTGCGTGATAGTAACAAACATACTGTGAGATTGTATGTTTCATACTTATTACTTTCGCATTTGTATTAGTAAGATTTCAAAATGTTTATAAACTGGAGTAACCACTTCACATCTGTAGGTGCTTGAAATAGTATAATTTTAATGCCATTAGTTCTAAATTCAATAAAACGATTTCTTTTCGTATGCCTTATAACCTACTGGATCAGTTTTAAAAACAGGAATGGATAAATAATTATCGAAGAAAAATTTTACCCGTAAAAATTCTACATAAAATTTATATTTGTATAGTATATGCTTCAGGTTTTTTAGAGAATATTCAAATAAATGCAACAGTTACTTTTTAGATGCAATAAAATTTTATCATATCATATTAAAAACGCCATAGTTTAAAAAAACGACTCTACGCTACATATTTCAGTTTTAGCACCTATTCACACATTTGGAAGTTAAATTTCCACATTATTCGAGTCACATTTTTATATATTGACCAAACGATATTACTGTCCGCTGTCCATATATACCTAAACCAAAAAGGTAAGTTTCTCAGTCATGTGTCGGTACAAATATATTTGCAAAACAAAAGTAATTTTGAGGGCTAAGAATAAATTTAGAATTTTCTAGTGAAAATTCTACATTTTTTATATTTTTTGTCTACCTTGAAATTTAGTCACATCAAATCAAGACCAAGGAATTTATTACAAGGACTGATAATATTTATTGGTCGTATTTTTTCGGTCGTTTATTTGTTTTTAATATTATTTTGTACAGTAAACGGATATTCCGTTTACTGTTTTAAAGATAGGTATGTAAAATTTTTTGAACGCGGGTGAAACCGGGAGGCATGCCTAGTAAATAATAAAATAGTTCAATAGCCGCTTCAAATTATTTGTAATGAAGGTCGTAGAATATTAACGAAGTAATTAGAATTATTTTATCAAGGTAAGAAATGGTTGAATATTAAACTTAGAAGAGACTTCGCGCACAGTAATAGCAGAGAAATTGAAATACAGATGAATAAAATTAACCATAAAATCACTCACCATTTTAATTGCCATGAGCAAGAATAAATTCCGCCACGGTCTTGAATAAATCATACATAAAATTTAAGTCTGTCCTAGCGTCCACTTGAGTTCACCATAAATTCTAAAACTGCAACGTCCTTCTCAAGAAACACCCCAACATTTTGTTCACAAAGTATTTTTATGCACTGCTATACGACTGCTATAAACACTACAAAAAATGTCAATACTTAATTTTTGAATAATTTTTCCACAAAAAATATTTAAAAATCGAAACACATTTGAACTTCATTAATTTTTTTCTAGTTTGTCGTTCCCGCGCTTTTTAAGCCACTACGTTTTTTTTTGTGGACGACTAGAATGGTTCGCGCTTCGTGGCATACTGCCGCGGAAGCACAGCATACCTCAGTCGTAATGTGGCGATTGATTTGATTTTACTAGCCAGTGTGTGGAATGCATACGCGAGTTTTCGCTGGTCACGATGAAAATTTTAATAAAATTACGTTTATCTGGTTATCTAGTTATGCAAGGGCAAAGGTAAAAACGGAAATGTAGATAAAATAATTTCACAGCGAATAAATATTTGTCGATTTATTATCTTTCTTACCTCTATTCCTTGTAATCCTTTTTGACATGAAGTGTCTTTACGATACTTTACGATATTAGCAAAGTCTCACTTTAAACCTACATATCTACAAAATAATGAAAGTGTACGCAAATGTAATAAACAACATTTTTTTTAATTCAGTAGAAAATGTTTTCACGGTTGTAAACCCGTAAATGCCACGATAGTGTTAATTTTAGAAATTGTATTGATAGTATTGGCAAGCGACTTACATTATTGACATTGTAGGGATAATTGTTAACACTAATGGTTTTTGAGCAAATAAAGAGAGCAAACGAAGAATGTTTATAATGTACTTCTTTATGTTGTATAGTATAGTATATATTCTATATATTGTATAGGTACGTTCAAAATTGTATGCAGAATAAAATACATAAAATCCGATTTAAGAACAAAATGACTTACAGCTAGCAGATTACAGAGTAAATTTTATATGGCTGATGGGAAGAGAAGAATATACGTTTTTTATAAATGTAAAGTACTATAAAAATAAATATATTGTAATAGTAATATTGTATTTCCTAGTAGACTTAGTAGTAGAAAAAAGCGTCAATAAATCACGAAAACCATAATAAGTTTCAACCATGTATAAAATAAATTTATTGGTATAGAGCACAGCCAGCTAGTAGTGTGGTGCAATGAGATTTCTTGTCATGAGCTTTTGTTTATCAAAATATGATGTATAACCACTTTTGTAACGAAGACGAGTATTACTAGACCTCACATTTTAAAACTTATCAAGAAATTTAGGCAAAAAAACGTAGAAACAAATAGTCACACACAGATACTGAAATGATATTTTCTACAAAAGTTTGATCATCTATTATATATATTTTATAATCTTGACTTTTAACATCATGATTTTCATTAGACTTAAAGAAAAAATATCCTAGATAGTTATCTAGGATACTTGCAGTTGCAAGTAAATTAAATTCAGCTTTGAACACAAATAAAAAAAATGGAAAGAATCAATAAATAATCTGTTTAATTAATAGCAATTAATTACTCTTATAATTGAATTAGAACCAATGGTATTAAATGATATACTTTTATCGATAGAGGTGTTTGAAATAGAGCGAAATATACCTAGTAGAATTTTATTTATATTTATTTATATTGAACAATACTATACAAATATTGTTTCTTTATATAATGACATGTGATCTCTATAACACTTTTACTTGAGACAAAAATAGAAAGGCTGCCAGGTGGTAGAACCAATGTAGTTCGACCGAGGAAGTACCACCGTCACACCTATTTCTAGCGTGAAGCAGCTCTTGCGTTTCCGTGGAAAGGTGTAGTTGTCGGCTCACTTTTATATGAGGCGACCATCTCAGTCCTCGGGAGTAGCAACGCATCTGTGGTCGACTTCACATAGAACCCCTGTTCCATGTGAGGTTGCTTACAAATGTCTATGGGCGGCAGTAACCACTTACCATTAAGTGGGCTGCATGCTCGTTTGCTACTTTATATTATTATAACAAATAACATAAGGCAAGTGCAAAAAATATACTTCTGCAGTTATAAATATGAAATATTTGCTGTAAAATACTATTTTTAAGTATACTAGATTTCTATAGTTTATTTAGAAAAAAATACTTCATTTCGGCGAAATAATTCTGGTGACTCTATCTCACACACACATCAATTAAAAATAAGTAATTTTATTGCTCATAATAATTTGTACAACACGTGAAACCAATGTACTTAATCGAACAAGTTATTTACGACACAAACAATACGCTATATTATAGTTGTGTAGTAATTTTAAGTGCGCATATTTAAAACAATAGTCGATATTTGTTAAGATTTATTATAATAATACTGATTGTACCGAAGATTAAAGAAATCTTCGGTACAATCAGTATTATTGTACTCGACTAATTGTTGCAGATAAAATCTAGCATTCCAATGTTTCAGGTTACATATATGACGTTTATCAGTTTGAAAATTCATAAAAATTTGTGACGAATTTATAACAGTCGGGTACAGTAGTTATTGTATAAGAACTATAACTGTATTCTAGTGGTATGTTCGAGAAAAAATACTGTTACCTACAAAAAATCGGTGGTGCACTTTTGTTTGAGCTAAAGGGCATGAAGTCAAGGCCGTAAAATAATTAAATAAAAGTGGAGTACATACTTTTATTTATTTAATTAGATACCCATTGTATCTACATATTAACGTTTTTTACTACCGATTCACCTCCGTTTTCATCCAAAGGGTCCCGTTAACGTAGCCGTCACGACTATCAAACGATCATAATCACGACAAACGGCACGAGAACGCTCGTGATAAATTGCCACAATCAATTTAAAACAGCGAAAATGCCATCTAATCATCAATTTATTAATAAAACGTGACAAAAATATTTTTACTTTCAATACATATATATTTTTTTATCAATAAACGTCATACGCCTCACGAGGTTCACGAGATGATACACATGTTTCACGCGAGGCGTGCGGTCGGCTTTAATAAAGCTAATCTTAAATAATCGTAAGTAAAAGTATTTTTTTAATAAACGCTATACATATAATAGAGGCAGATATACACTATAGTTAAAGTATATAAATATATTTCCAACCCGCATTAGCCTCTTCTCTAGGCTATTAAGACGCGCTATTTCTGATATATGGCCTTTCGCATTTACGACTATTTGTTTCTCAGCGTATTATAGGTACTTATTATTATTTATTGTTGACTTTTACATTGTTATTATTGTGTTTGACGTTTAATGTATTTTTGACTGAATTTGAATTTGTATGTAAACTTTATTTATTAACAATATAATTCATATTGATTTTAATCATCAATATTTAATTAATTTGTTTTCGCTTGACTAACGTATTAGGTTGCCCTGGAATGCTCGATGTAAGTTTAAGTAAATTAATTAATAAACAAAAAATAAATACTATTATTTACCGAGCCCAACAATCACTTTATGTGGCCACGTGTGTAGCCCTTAATCTTACCGCGAGCAAGGTGGACAGGGCGCCCGGCATGAGCATAGTAGCGCGGATCACGCGAGGCAGGCGGCCGGCGGACGGGCGCGCGCTGGCCCAGCCCGGCCGCCCTCCGGCCCTCTACCACCGTCGCACCGACATCGCGCACCTGCGGGAGAAATTGTTAGAAATGGTTAGAATAGTCTTTTAGAATAGGAGGTCGCAAACTAGGATGTCCATCTGATGGAAAGTAATGCAGTCACGGCAGATAAGATCAGTCTTACTTTAGGTTTATGCGTTGACAGCTCTGAGCATTATCTTGGAACGGCTGGGATTACTATGTCACCCTAACCATACCCTCCAGACCATAGTAGACAAGAAAGTTTCCCGTCCGATAATGATTTCAAGTATCTAAGCCTCGTCATATCACAACATATACCATTGATGATAATGGACGACTAACATTGCACAAAGTTAAAGTAATATCCCATAAACCAATAGCACCATTAAGTGGAATATGAGATGACGATCGAAGGTTAATTATCAAAGATGACGTGATGCATCCTGTAGTAAGTGTGAATGATGCGTAGGACACGGATTCATTGAACCGTTTGTATGCGTAGTGCCGTGGTTATGTTAATTGGTATGTTATAATCGCAATTGATGAAGTATTAAATGATAGTACTGATACGAAGCTATTCGTATTAACGATGAATTAAATTTAAATTAAGAAGATTCGTTTGTGAATATGCAATAAGTGGAAATTTCAAATCTTTCTTACGCTTGTTTCACGAGACCGATGCTGAGTATTTTTTTCCATTCCAGAGATACTGCGTTTCAGTTATTTCCATAACCGTATGTTAAGCTTGCACTTATCATATAACTTTATTTACAAACTAAAACCGTGTACGTAACGTCTGAATTTTCTAAGAAAATAGTAGTTTAGTTAATAGAATTTATGCAGTTTTTCATTACGCATTTTCGCGTAATCGCGTTAAACGTTTAAAGTCACACGTGCGCAAAAATCTTGCAGTAATATAAATACAAAGTTGTTGTATAACTACTGCTTCGAGAACTAAAGTTTAACTTAATTCGCGGTTACATTAATTAGAACTAGATTTATTTTCGGAAAAATATGGGAATGATTCAATTCTCTCCTGACTTATCGTACAGTCTAATTATAAAAACGTAAATAAATTTTAATAAGACTTTTATGCAAATGAAAATAGCATAGTTATAAAAAATCGTATTGCTTGGGTAAGAAATATCAGGGATTCCCTTGGAATAATTAATAAATTTGCACAGAGATGATGCGGGAGGAAACATGTAATATCTCTTTAAATATAACAAGCAAATAATGATACACAACATCGATACAAGGCCTAGGCATATTGAATTGTTAAGAAGCGATTACTAATGAGGTAAGCATTTAAATTAGACATGACTATTTCTAATCATCAGATTAAAATGAATTATTTCGTTGCGTTATCAGCTCTTCGTAAGTGCGAATGCAATTTTCCTTCTTCCTGTGAATACTATAGTTAACATATGAATGATATTTGATGTGATGAATTCAGACATCGTTAAAAACATAAAAACAAAAAATCCGACTACTTAAAACAATTTTTGCTTATAATGACATTATATATATTTAAATTTAATTTTGCGCTTTTATGTGTTTTTTCGTCCTCCCCCTTTACTTATAATATTAATAATTATATAGCTATTCTTCTTTTTAAATTATTTAGCCTATGTCACTATGCAAACTGAGACGATCTGTCAAGCCGTTTGGGCTGTAGCGCGTGCCAAAGAAATGGACATACATACAAACAAACGTACATACATACGCTCGAAAAACATTACCCTCCTTCTGACGCAGGGTCGAAATAATTCCTTTAACTATATACATAATTGTCGTATCAAATGAGCATGCAGTCCATCTGATGGTGAATGGACATTGGGGCCTCCTGAAGATCTGAATAAAAAGTTATATGGAACACCTGTTCCATTGAAAGTTTATTACATATGCGTTGTAGAAATAATCAGGAGATTACTAAGGCTGACGTGATCGTTTAATATGAAAGTCACGCTTCAACAAAAATGCAAGATTTGCGTGTATTCTTGATTATTTTGCCGAATTGTTATCATAAATTGAATACTTTCTTTTCTTTACTTGTTTTTTTGATCAAACAACTGTAAAGATGGTACAAATTCATTAAAATTCAAAGAAGTTATTAATTTACAGTTTTTACAAGAGCTGGAAACACACACCAAACAAAACTCAAGAACTGCTTCACGCTAGAAATAGGTGTGGCGGTGGTTATTCCCCGGTCACACTTCTGATACCTGGCGTATTGGCAATAACTTCCAGGCAGGCCTATGTTCAGTGGATTTAAAAAGGCTGGGAGCCATAGACTTACTCTTAGTGTATGAAATAGAACCAGGAACGATCTAAATCAGACACAATTACCATTTTGGCTCATTCCAATTGACTTAAATGGCGGTGTGATTGTGTGATAAATTAATTCGATCAGACTCCTCTGTTACAAAGTGTGAAGTCCTTACAATTTCTAGTATCTCATTACTGTTATTGATTGTCTGATGTCACCGTGTGATAGGTTTTTACGTTATCAATACAAAGTGTAACACTTAAATGAGGCGTTCCAAATTATTTCTTAACGAAGCAACGAAGCAACCAGGGTTGCCACCTGTTTTATCAGCAATTAAAGTACATTTGAGGCAGAGATAAAGTACTTTTCGCAAAATAAAGTACGATTCATTTTTGACTCGAGGCAACCTTTAGGTTGAATGTAGGAAAGAAGGGGAAATGTAGATAGTTTTTGTCACTTGTGATCTTTGGAAACTAAACAATAGGTTGCTAGAATAGAATAAAAATTTTGTTTCACACAAAAATAGCTTCGATCAAACTTTTTTAATCTCAGATCATGAAAAATAAAAAAAATAGCGTACAATATATTTCTCATAAAGCATTGTATAAGCGCAATTACCCCAAATAAAGTACTATTCTTTGTTATAAAGTACGAGTGGCAACTAATAACGTAAACATTAATCGTGGGAAGATAAATTTAAAAATTGCTTATTTGACACGGATGTATTTTATTTAAGTAATCCAAGTCAATATATTTCTTAGTAAATACATTAAATACAGTGCACCAAAGTTACATGAAACAGTAGTAATAAACATAAATTTTGAACGTCGGCCTAAAATAACAATTTTGCTCCGTGTTTACTTTAATCATTATTTCCATTAAATTCCAGCTAAGAGGTACGCCACTACGTTAATATTTCACCGGTACCCATTACGATCAATGTACCTTGTATTATATATAAAATATATATTGGCCGAAATTTGTGTGTACTCAAATACAAATTTCGGTCCGAATTATTTACCTAGCTAGAACCAGTGTAGTTTGATCGGGGAAGTATCACCGCCACACATATTTCTAGCGTGAAGCAGTTCTTGCGTTTTGGTGGAAGGGTGTCGTTGCCGGTTCATTTTTTTATGAGGCGATCATCTTAGTCTTCGGGAGTAGGAATGGGTCTGTGATCGACTTCAGATAGAACCCCTGTTCTACATGAAGTTGCTTACAGGTTTCCATGGGTGGCAGTAACCACTTACCATCATGTGGGGTGCATGCTCGTTTGTAACTTTATTCGTATAAAAAAAGTATGACGGCCTATTTCTAGCCTGAAGCAGTGGTGGAAGGAAGTCGTTGCCGGTTCATTTTTTTATGAGGCGATCTTCTTAGTCCTTGGGATTATGTACATTCTGTATAAAGTTGCTGGCAAATGCCTATGAAACTTACCATCATGTGGACTGCATGCTCGTTTTCTGCATTAATGTTATAATCAGAAAAAATGATTTAAATCTATTTTTAACGGTCCAAATTATTTGATGTGAGAACTTTGTTTTCGTGGTAGTATTTATTTATATAAAACTTTATTTTGGAGGTTTCTTCTGTTTATCTATCAATAAATTTGTATCTTAATCTGAAAGGTGATTTTACACAGATGAAACAGAGGGTAACATGAAATTTTCGGAATTTCTTGCAGCCATACAGGTTAAGTTAAGATAAAGATTTGTGTTTAATAACGCATATGTTTTCAAAATTTGGAAGAATCTACCATATCGTGGTTATCATTGAAATAATAATGCAGAAAATCTTATATACCCACCTAAACTGTCCATAGAGGATCATATTCCCATAGGAGTGAAGGTACTGAAAATGTATGTATGTCAATCCTTGATTCCCTTCTTCTGAATTTTAACTCATCTCCTGAATTTTGTCTCTTAGTCACTTCCTACAAAATCCACGGAAAAACCGAAATCTGCTTGCGTTAATAAAGCATCCATAGAAAATTACGCAAAATTAAACTGGTGAAACTCAACAAAAATAATCAAATTATATTCACTCGAAATCCAACCATATCCGAAGCAATAACTAGTTCCCCCCAAAATGACGAAACATCACATCCATGTAAATGCAATAACAATTATAATAAATCATTCCGTCTTCCCATCCTTCCATCATATAAAATTTATAAATGATAGAAATAATTAAAACGTTCCGCGGAATCCAATTTGCAATTTCAAACGGCGCATTCTGATTGGTTCGTTGCGTAATGTGGCGTCCGTTTGCTGATTTACGATTGGTCAGCGATTTTAATGAATTATTTAATGGTTCCGACTTTGTTAAGGTCATTTATTTATTATGCAGCTGTTAATTTTGATAAATTATGAATACAGTGATAATTTAAAATAAATAACTCTGCATTTAGCATTGGTTTTTAAATACATGGCATTTGGTCGCGTGATTTTTATGTTTTTGATGTGTTTCCGATTCTTTGTTCCGTTTTTGACACTAATTTATATAATATTGGCGATGGACACATATTTTGAACTACAATTCATACATGATTTCTTATTCTTGATGCAACTATTGCAAAGTAAGCAAATTTGGAGTAGTTACAAAGATAAAAACACAATAACGGTGAAAGCTATAAGATAATTGAAAAATTGCATGGGACAATCTATGTATTTTATTAATTATCTTATAGATTGGCCCCCGGTTTCATCCGCGTTTGTCTATAGGAGCCATATATTGTTTTCCAGTTCCAGACTATATATCTGTGTCAAATTGTGTAACATACATCCGTTCATCCAAACCGTCACAATTATAATAGTAGCCAGAGTAAGATTCAACCGATTTCGGTGACAACATACAACATTCGGCGACAATATGTATTCATAATCACATAGATTTTAAACATGTTTTATTTATTAATTTATTTATTTACATTTTGCCTAATAAGACCACGATTTGATACGATTACACGACTCAAATATTCCCATCTACAAAATTATGGAATTTCGTTTATCTTGTATATTACAGAATATACGAGAGTAAAAGTAAAATTCTGATATTCGTACTAAACCGCTTCTCTACAATGAAGAACACAAGCTTGCGTAACGGCTCATAGAGATAACAACCTCCACTTTATAAGGTAAAAAAGTTGCAACTGTGCTATTGCACCATTGAGCGATTTTTCGCAAAAAGTCGCCTAAAATATAAAATTGCTAGGTATTTATAATCTTGTAAACGTAAGTAAAATTGCTTTTAAATTTTAGTGGTTTATAAATGAAAACGTTATCGTAATTAAATCAATGTTATTTAGGGAGCAACTAGTCCTAAGTAGTTGTTATCAGTGCAGGCTGTGTTTAACATGTATCAGTCAGCTGACTGATAACACAGATCAAGTCCTATCCGAAGCTATCGGTCTGATTGGCACTGCACAGACTAGTTGGAGTACAGAGGATGTCTTTCAATTATATTAGTTTATATATATTATACAATTCCGACTCACTGATTTATATATCAATGCACAGCCGAAACTTCTATACCTAGAACCTTGAAATTTGGCACAGGAGTTCCTTTTATGTAAGTGTATGTAAGTGAGCGATAAGAAAGGATTTGTAGAAATTCAACCCCTATTAAATTAAATTTACAAGGGGGTTAAATGTACAAGTTCCACTTTTGGTTCTAGTTATTAAATACGCCTTTTAAAAATATTTTTATATGATTGAAATATCAAACGAGCATGCAGTCCACCTTTTGGTAAGTTGCTAATGCCACCCATAGACATCTGCTTCAATTCTTACTGTTGCTTCTTTAACATTTTCTACTGAGATACCATTGACATTTTAATTTTTATCTTTATTTGTCATTTTTTCCGTTATTTTTATGTTATCCTCATGATAACAAACAATTTTAATAATATTGGAAATTAGTATTTACAATTAAATAATTTGAATTTAATTAAAAAATGCGACTTAAAATAATTTTTGTACGCCATTCATTAAGGAATTAGCGAATTTCTTTCTTTCTTTCTTCTTTCAATGTAACTTAATAATAAAGATTTTTGTATTTGTATTTGCTTGTTCTGGTTTGAAGGATGTGGCGAGGTAGAGACACAGTTAAATGAAAATGATTTCCTCCATAAGATTGTCTGTCTCGGTATTCATATCTTAATGAATAAACGGCTTAATTTAGGGTTTAAGAGTACCTATGCTATAAATACTATTGGTGGATTCTGTTGATAGAACTACGCAGTTAGGACTCTTAGCTTCTGGACCGTGGTAGTTTTAAGGGCTCTCGAAGATGCGTAGAAGCAACATAGATCCGAAAGAGTTCAGAGAATTTTGTCAAATTTTGCTTCAAACTGTTAATATTTTGTACAACAAGACCTTGCAGCGCAGAGCGTTCAATACTTTTTGCCCGACCGCGTCAGAAGTAGGGTATTTATTTTCAAGCGTAAAAGTATGTAAATTTGTTTGTATGTATGTGCATTTCTTTGGCACGCGCTACAGCCCAAACGGCTTGACGGATTGTGACGTATGACATTTCATTAGAAGTCACGTAGGCTATATAGTTATAAAACATGTGGAATGAAATTACGACAATATGGGTACCAAAGGAAAGCTAGTAATTAATGTAAAAATATTTAGGCACCTATATATTATAATACCTTTAATTCTTTTATATTTATTTTAGTTTAAGTAACATTTAGTTATTACAATATTAAAATACAAACATAAAATTAATTCTAAAGGTAATTAATACCTATATATACAAAATTAATAATAATAGTAATTATAAATAAAACATACCGTCTAAAATGGCCGTGTGAGGCATGGTTCCCAACTTTATATAAAAATATTAAAACAAAAAATCACACTGCTTAAAACAATGTTTTTGTTCATATTAATAATATATTTATTTCAATGGCTTTTATGCGTTTCTGTTGAAATGGTCCAGTATAAGTATTATGTATATTTTTAGAATGGTTTATTTACTAGCTTTCATTTAATACCCATATTGTTGTGATGATAACAAAAATCATTCCCCCTACCTTTTTTCCCCTATTTGCAGGGGTCATTTTTTAAAATTGTATACCTATGTTACTTTCCAAAGTGTGATTCTAATGATGTGTCATACGTCATAATCCATGAAGCTGTTTCGGTTGTAGCGCGTTAAAAAGAAATGGACATACATACAAACCTACATACATACATACATACGCTCGAAAAACGTTACCCTGCTACTAACACAGTCGGGTAATAAATAGCAGCATAGATAGAATATACAGCTAAATGTTTAATATACTTTTAAATGTTACGTATCACTTAAAGATTTATAGGACATTACTTATCTTTCAAAATTTCAATTTAAATATTACATGTTTTAAACCATAAACCAGTTTTTATATGTTGCACTTGTAAAAGATCTAGGTAGGCACAGATGACGTAATAAGTTTAGCGCTGATACAAACCGTATACCGATTGAGATCTATGAGTGTCTGTAAGCTCGCCAAGCCGTCAATATCCAGGTCATCTATTAGCTGGTAGAAGCCAAGTAGTTGTGGTAGAATCTGCTCTAGGTCGACGGAATGATGACCATCTCTAATTGTAAAATAAAAACTTTTAAAGTATGGTGAAAATGTCAACATGTGAGATGATGATCGACGTTGGTAGAGATCTTATTCTTATCAACACGTCTTAAAACAGAAAATGCTTTATTTCTACGGAATAGGAAGCGTAATGGGTTCGCATTAAATCGTCACATGCGACATGTAAAGAAAATTACTAAAGTTCCTTTAAGTATAAACTCAACATAAGCTTTGACTGCTTTACGCCTTAAGCTTATTTCGTTTGGTTAGCATTTATTCATTGTCGTGTCGGTAATAGAACAAAAAATAAAAAATACACTTTAATTTAAAATGCATTTTCGGGGTTAAAGGGTGTAAGGGAGATCTGTACTTATGTGACGTGTTCCAACTGAATCCTTGGGGGGCAACGAGTGTGTGATGATCATAATGTTCATGGGTGAAAGTGGCCACTTACCACTTACCACAAACATCCGTACACTTTCATTATATAAAAAGGGTGCAATTTACAATTAAACGTCACTGTTGATTTTCTGATGATGCAATCTGAAGTTTTGGGATGGGATGGCCAATCACATATGCCAACTAATGGAAGTCGTCAGACGATTACATTTGGCTCTTTTACAAATATAAAATAACTATATATCATTTATTAAAAGTCTTACATAAGGGTCCTATTAAAGTGTTTCGCGGAGCTGATAGTCATCTGATTCGGGGAGCAGACGGTAATAGCTGCGTACGGCAGGTTCCTGTTGGGTTCATACTGGTTTTCGATGGTGATGCGCGTGGGCATCTCTTCGAAGCGGTAGTACAGCAGCCAGGTGAGCACACATGCTAGTGACACTATCATTGTCATAACAAGACCCCAAAAACATCTGTAAAGTACTAAAGTATGAAGTGTAGTAGTACACGAGTGCTACTATGAAGTTTACTCTTCGGTATATGTCACCTGGAGGAGTCCTGAAGAATTTTTATCGCGCCGCTTTAAAGCAGATTAATGAGATCTCTCGTCAATCTAGATAACCCTGACTGGGGAGTGACACAGAGCTTGTATTGTATGCAAGCCTTAATGTTGAAAAAACTTCGATAGAATGATTCAGAGCGTTAGTGGCGCCATCTTTTAATACATTTGCCAAACGTCGTCAAAAATGATATTAGTACGATTACATTTATTACTATGTAATTTATTATTTTATCGAATGATAAAATTAAATCACTATTTTAATATTGTAGAAAACAACATATAAAACAAACCTTGAAAGACGATCTGGGTATAAATAAAAATATTTAAGACCCAAAATGCTGCCCTCTAAGCAAAACTTTCGTAGCAAGCTTTTAAAATTTTTACTCATTATGTCGTATTTTTATACATAAAGGAAAATACTACTCGCTTTCCTCACAATAGGAACTTAAATGTAGAGGGTAATTAAAAACCACATAACTGCATAGAAACGTGTTTAGTGTAATTAAAAAATATTTATCATGCTAATGAAACATAATTACACATACAGTGATTAAAATAATTATTTCTCTTGACCTGTGCAAACGTTTTACCATTTTACGTTTAAGCAAAATTAGCTGCATTCTCTTTTGAATATAATTAAAAAATCTCTCCACATCTCGCAGTTGGGTAAAAATACACCCATTTAAAACTGAGTAAATATTACTACATAATTAAACTAACATTCAATTTAAGCTATTAGCTTAAATTGTCGATACATCTACTTGAATATCTGGATTGATTGAACATGTATACCTACTTATAAATAAAATGCTGTCTTGCACCCGGAACTGGATGAATATACTCGAGAATTAGGTATATACGAGTTTTATGTATCTTATTTAGTTATATGTCTCCATAACTTATTTAGTACGTTTCGCTTATGGCCAGGTTTTAGCCGAAAAAGTAATGGCTGAAGTTTCGGTTATGGCCGTACCTTTCGCTCGGCCGAAACATACATTCATGATTTCCTCGCAAGAGTTTCCGGTCCACTTGATCTTCAGTGCGCATATGTACTGTTTCTGAAATGTCGCATTTTTTTATGAAATATATGTTTCATCTTAAAAATTAACTGTTTAATTTCATTTAATGCATCAAAATACATAAATGGAGGGTTAACGTAAGAAACGTAATTAACATAAAGTGACGTAAGTTAAGGGTTATGTTAAATTGCTCCTATTATTGTGTAAATGGTAAATTGTAGGGAATTATGTATATAGGTACATTTCCATTTGTTTTTTAAAAAGTCGGTTCGGTTTCGGCTGAACCTGATAGATACCGAAAGCTCGATTTAGGTTTCGGTTTCGGCTGAAAAACGAGCTTTGTTCTAAATATAACTTCCTTAAGCATATAACTTCCAAAATGTTGATTTAGTAGAACTTAGACCTCCGTAGCAATGCCGGATTGCTAGACGTAGGTACATATCGTGTGTTATCCCTGTAGTTCCGGGACCAGATTAGGGCTAGGGTATCCCTTGCCTGTCGTAAGAGGCGACTAAAGGGGGCTTCCGGGGCTGCGGGCGGCAAGAGAGGGAGCTCGAAACGTCCAGCCAAGCGACCCCGCTTGTCGCCGTAACATCTGAAGGCACGGTGATCGTAAATGCTTATCGGAAGGAGCCCGAAAGGGGCATCGCGCTCGGAGGACTCCGATTCTGTTCCGTTGGAGATCGCGGAGTCCTCCACGCAGCGCTGAGGGCGGCCACACGGCGTCGGGTATCTTTTGAAGGTTTGACCCTCGTTACAAAAAAAAGGTACATATCGTGTGTAGGTTGCGCATATAAACTTTTTTCCGACCATACCTAATTTGGCACACAATAAATATTTAACTGTAAATTATGAAGTCACGCTAAATTCATTAAATAGTACCTATTATCTTCCAATCTACATGCATTGGTAGGTCAATGTGAATAAGTAATGAACTAGTTAACTATTATTGTACCATAAAATTAATTTCACTAATTTAAATAAATTTTGACATTCAACAGAAAATACTATAAGCTATAAACTATTTTGTTATTATAGAATTCGCTTTATTTTTTAAAATTAGTAAAAACGGGATCATATTACAAAGAGTCCATTGTCCGTCTCTTTGTCACCAGCCTGTATCTCATGAATCGTGATAACTAGACAGTTGACATTTTTACAGATAATGTAATTCTGTTGCTGCCGCTATAACAACAAATACTCAAAACAAAAAATAAAAGAATTAATATTTAAGAAGTGTTCACATACAACACATGTATTTATTTTTTGCTCCATACATATTTTACGGTTCAAAGTAACTAACGAGCGTGCAGTTCATCTAATGGCAAGCAAGTGGTAACTGCCATCTACGAAAATTTGTAAGCAACTACGTATAAAATAAGGATTCTATCTAACGTCCATCACAGATGCGTTGCTTCTTCCGAGAACTAATAAGATCTTCATAATATCTGAAAAAAAAATATTTATTCAAGTAACCAGACTCAATAACATTTATCTTAATTTCGAGTACAATGTTAAATTATATGCATTTTTATGCAATGATATATATGGACAATTATAACGTTCATTCATCATGGTCAGGATGCTGTTGGAGCTCTCCCGGACACGGTGCATCAGAGAGCTGCATTTTTTGCGT
>DWNE01001350.1:0-22412 GCA_018249875.1 Cecropterus toxeus | reverse complement strand
AGGTGTAGGAAAGGTGAGACGGAGCCAATGTGTCGACGCAGGTCGCGTCCCATATCAGAGGTCGTCCGAGACTCCATGGTACTAAAGTGATACCAACGGGTCTCTTAATAATAAATTGAATTCCCGTCATGCCATAATTTGTATGTTTGACATTTTCCAGCACGAAAATGCCACTTTAAGGACATATTGCGAAATTTCGTTGTTTGTGAAATAATATTCTGTATTCCCATCTTTGTGTAACTTGTATATTTGTCATTTTCCAGCACGAAAATGCCACTTGAAGGACATAATGCGAAATATTGTTGTTTGTGAAATAATAAATTATATTTCCATCTTGGCGTAACTTGTATGTTTGTCATTTTCCAGCACGAAAATGCCCCTAGCCAATTTGCTAGGCGATATTATACGTTAGTAGTAGTCATTTTAAGTGTTTTACCGATTTTTAGCGCAATTGAGTTCCATCCCTCTTGTGCTCATTGTGTGATATGTCTAATTCTCCGAGATCTGATGAGTTTTGTACATCACATCTGTTTATATAGAAATTTCAATTAATTTCAGTCAAGTCAAACGTCGCAGCTATTTGACATAATGGAGGAGTCCAAGCCAGAGAACAACACAGTGGTGCACATACCCATAGTGCAGGGTATTTCGATGAAGCCTGCTACTGTAGACGGCCAGCTTTGTCCCATGTGTATCCTTTTGAGGGAACTTGTATAAATTTCAATAGGTGCTGAATTAGCTAATGTTAAATGAACATTACCGCCTAGGGAAATCTAAAAGGGAAGAAGTTTGACAGAGATATATCGGACTTTTTTTATCACATTGAAGCAGCAAACGAGCATGCAGTCCACCTGATGGTAGGTAGCTACTTCCGCCCATGGACATCTTTAAGCAACTTCATATAGAACAAGGGTTCTATCTGAAGTCGATCACAGATGCGTTGCTACTCCCAAGGACTAAGTTTGTCACTTCATAAATAAGTGGGCCATCAACCACACCCTTCTACTGTAACGCAAGAACTGCTTCAAGTTAGAAATAGGTGTGGCGGTGGTACCTCCCCGGTCGAACAACACAGGTCCTACCTCTCTCTGAACGTGACTGACTATAAATGTGATGAATGTAATGTAATTCAGCTGACAGCTTTATCTGTAATGAATCCTGTATATGCTTGATGCACTTTTGTTTCTATGTAATAACAGTTTTGTACGCTGAATGTTCTTGGTGTGAAAACTAAACATGGAGATTGATGAAATCAGATTTCCGTCATGGGTCGTCGCACTCGTCTTAGTGTATGTGAAGTGTATGTGGCACTCACACTATGGCATCCTAGTGTAAACCTTTCATACAACACACATATTTATTGAAAAAATGAAACCCTAAAAAAAATGATTAGTAAAAATCTACTATTTTTACTAATTATTTTTAAATATCAGTAATATGTAAATATTTTAGACACATTTCTATAATAGTTTATTTATTTATTTTATTGTATAATATTTGGGAAACAAACAGCAATTTTGGTACAATGAAGTGTTACAGTTCATGTAAACTTAAGGTAATACAGTTTCCACTATTAACAAGTAATTTAACTAACAAGTATGATAGACTCTGGCAACTGGGTGGTGTTCCAGCCAGACTACATCATAGACGCGCGGCTCGGCTGTCTCTGGCGCGTGCAGTTGATACCCTCCGGACTGGCGCACTCTGTGAGTTATTTCTCCTTGAATTCTCAACGAAATCTTTATTCATGCTGTTATTTATAGATGAATGAATTCACTGTCTCATTGCTGTGTATTGACAGAAGGAGGTAATTACAGAGACATAAGCACTTTTTATTATTTGCGACGAATCATTTAGGGCGATTTTTTTTTCACTGTTTAGTGCTGAATCAAATTTTGAAGTGTTTGGGGATATTTTTGATTATATTTCCTATGTAAATCGTAGCAATCCTAATTACAGTTGGTCTCAATTGTCACATAGATATAGGGTATATAATTAAAATAATGTTTCATAAGAATCGAAAATGAGAAGAAATATCATAAGATAAAATTTTATTGTCAGGTACCAAAAGAAGAAATATCGAAGATCGTAGCAGTGTTGCTAAGGAGAAAGGATGGCAAAGACACAATATACAGGATATTGAACCAACTGGTGTCTAACGCAGCGACGTACCTTGTGGAGATTACCAAGTGCTTCGATGAGATCAACTCTGTGTACCGGTGAGATTTGTATTTATTTCATTATTGTAGTCGAACCAGTGTCTACGAATGCCTAATAATTAGTCAATTTGATAAATAATTTACTGACTTACATTATAATCATACAGTGCAATAATGACGTGACCTAATTAAAAAAAATATTGGGTCTAACAACCTGTCCTGTAAGTTTTTCCTACTGTATCATGCTCGCCACTCGTTGTACAATTATGCTTAGAAGACGCATCGTATGCTAAGACCCTTCTTCGAGGGCAGTGGATCATGTTGATACATGTTTGCAGCAAGTGGGCCGACCTCGAGGTGGCGCGCAACACGGCGGGGCAGTGCGTGGACGCGGCGCGCGGCCCGCTGGCCTTCCCCGTGCTGCTGGCGCAGCCCGACGTGTGCGCGCACGTGCTGCAGCCGCACGCCGACGACGACCACCTCGTGCAGGTGCGTGCCTGAGGGAGGTGACGCGCAATCCGTCGGGGCTGCGGGGTGATAGGATTAATTTCATTTTATTTTTGTCAACATGGCGTTTAGTACCGTTATTCATTCCTCCAAGGTCATAATTATGTAAATTACTCCTTTGACACGATATATGTAGAAAGTGCAAGGTGCGAGTGCCAATTTTACTCGCCATTTATAAATCTGTGACGTGTTTACGACACATTATATACTTGGTGCTCTTGTCTCCTCTTGAGTGGTGGGAATAAATTTATTTGACTCAACCGCTCCGCGCAGGTGGTGACGGCGTACCTGGCGTCGCTGTCGCGGCACGACATGGTGGTGCAGCACGCGGCGGCGGAGCTGTGCGTGCGCGCGCTGCTGACGCGCGGCGCGGCGGGGCGGCTGCGCGCGCTGCTGCGGCGCCGCGCGCTGCAGGACGCGCGCCCGCTGGCCTGCCAGCTGCTCAGCCTCGGCCACCTCGACCCCGCCGCCGCGCAGCTCGCGCTCGACATGATGTGCCGGCTCAGGGGGCATGAGGTTGACGATGTTTTATACACCGCACTGACGCTTTCTCTTTCTTTGGCTCCTCGCTAGGATTATATCCTGTGTCGTGGGTCGTGGGTGCCATGGACACACAAAGATAAATACACAAACACCCAGAACAGAAATCTAGACTTATCATTCATATTTCTGTCTGGCCGGGAATCGAACCCGGGTCCTACTGCGCGTCAGACCGGTATGGTGACCGCTTCGCCACGCAGGTCATTAACTAGTCGAATTCTTTGAAATACTACATTAGAATAAATAGTAGATCTAATATTTCTGTATGTTGGTGTGCAACCAATTTCCACTAATGAATACGTAGTGCTACATTAGTAGAATGACTATGCTCGAATGTTACTGCATTATTATACTCTAACGAGTTATATATTAATACAATTGTATGTGTGTATTGTATGTATGTATCGATCAACGTTATAAGAAGCAATATTTTTGTTAATATTAAGATATTATAACAATTTTAGTGTGATAAAAAAATCAAAGCATCATGGAACGTATTCAAACATTTTTACCACTCGAAACACAGTTGTAAACAAGCGTTAACCGTTGTATTCTGAGCAGAATAGTGCTATGCGGCTATCACACGCTTCGCGCAGAGCACGATAACGAGCCACGCTATAACACACGTGCCTCGACGGCAGGAGATAGTGGAGGTGTTGCTGAGCTGGGGCGAGCCGGTGAGCGCGGCGGGCGCGGCGCGGCAGGCGGGCGTGTGGGGCGCGCTGCCGCCGCGCAAGCTGCTGGCCGCCGCGCGCGCGCAGCCCCGCGCCTTCCTCGCGCTCTACCACGCGCTGCGCGCGCGCAACGACCGCCTGCGCGGCGCGCCGCACTTCACTAAAGGTGACGGCGCAAACGCAAGCGCTCACACAGACAGACAGACTCACGTACATATGGAGAGACAGTCAGGCCGAGACACGCGCGAACGGACATGCAGACACACGCACGCACCCACACACACACTCATATCCGAAACGATCCAACTTACTCAGGGGTAGCAACGAATCTATTACTAACTGCAGATAAAACGAAGTTATCCGAGTAAACGAGCATCCAGACCACCTGATGGTAAGTGGTTACTGCCGCCAAAGGTTATTTGTAAGAAACTTCAAATAGAAAAGGGGTTCTATCTGAAGTCGATCACAGATGCGTAGCTACTTCCGAGGACTTAGACGGTCGCCTCATATACGAGGTGGGCCAAAAGAAGTCATCCGATGTTGCTTAGCTTTAATTTTTTTTCTTAATGAAAAATTTCGATTCTGTTTTTGGATTATGTTTATTTGAACCTTTAGAATTGCATTAGTAAGTCGAAAAGATGATAGCGGCCAAATGGGCGCTGTCATATTGGATTACTATACGGGCTCGTTTTATGACATGTTTCATCACTTCAGCGAGAACTTTGGGCGACAGATTCTCGCACTTGTGTCGAATGTTTTCCTTGGAGGCTTCCAGAGTCTCGGGCTTATTCACGTAAACAGCGGATTTCACAGTCCACAAAAAAGTCTGGCACGATTAAATCGGGCGATCTTACGGGCCAGTGCAAATCGCCAAAACGAGAGAAGAGGCGATCCGGGAACGCCGCCTTCAGAATATCGGCTGTGGTTCGCGCAGTGTGTGCCGTTGCTCCGTCTTATTGGAACCACATGTCCTTCAATCCTAATTCGTCCAATTGCGGGAGAAAAAACTCTTAACGGAGTTTTTGGCCCATGGCCCTATAGAGCGCACCATCCACTGTTGTTTTTTGACCAGTGGCGTTCAAATTAAAAATGGCCCAATGACTCTGCCAGCGTGAACAGCAAACCAACGTTTATTTATCGTGTCTCTCTAATCATGGTGTGAATATTTTTAATAAGCACCTTTACATAGCCTTGTCATTAAATATGTTTATATTTGGTCAACATTCTCTCATCGTGTTACTATTGTATGTGTAACAATTTAGGATCGGTTCGATTACGCGATTTATGGCGGATTATGACAGATAAGATATCCGAAGTTTTATTATGTAATTTATATTAACAACTTGAACAAGCATATGACACTGATGATGTCATTGTCATCTATAAGCAACTTCATATAGAACCCCTGTTCTATATGAAGTTGCTTACAAATGTCCATGGGCGGCAGTAACCACTTACCATCAGGTGGCCTGCTTGCCCGTCTGCTATTTCATATTTATATATTAAAAAAAAAAAAAAAAAAACTTTTCGCACCTTAAAATCGCCCACTCATAATCAATATGATATATTTGAATGTTCCTTAATAGTATCTCTCCTCAAATCCTACTAACACGCAAAAAGAAATTGCCATAATAAGTACATAATTCTGGACGCTAATAAATCTAAAAAAAATCCAATTCTTTACCAGGTGGTAGAACCAGTTTTGTTCGAGCGGAGTGCGGTACCAAATACCACCGCCACACGTGAAGTGTAGCTGCAGTTCTAGCGTGAAGCAGATCTTGCGTTTCGCTAAAAGGATGTGGATGTCGAACTTTGTCGAACTTAGATTTGGCTTTCATATCATCTTCATACTCGGGAGTTGTAATGCATCTGTTATCGGTTTTCAGATAGAATTCCTGTTCTATATGAAGTTGCTCCCAGATGTCCATGGGCTACATCAACTTCTTACCATTTTACTGTATGATTTCCCTTCAATTTATGTTTGCTACACAAATCAGATAAAAAAGGACCCATCAAAGGTATTTTATGACGACAAAACGATCTTAAGAGAGGTATGAGCATGCCCTCTACGACATTTTAGTTTTGAATTAGGTTCTCGTTTTTCGCCACCACCTTAAGGTCACGGATAGATGTTTTTTTGGAGTTCTGATTAAGAATGTTACAATACCCCTCGAAAATTCTTCACATTTATCATCAATAATTTTATGATACGATAAGGTTATCGAAAAGTTTAATTGTTGTTTCATTATTAGTTTCGTGTTCTTATCTGCCAACCATGCGATAATAACATTATCGTAGCATATTTTAGATATTTTCTTGCTCATAATGGAAATCATTATTATCTAAATGTTACGTTATTCACTTGAATTAGTTATTACGGTTGTTTAGGATTTTTTTAGTACTTCAGTACACAGCGTACATACTTTGACTATTTAAGAGAATAGACCTTAAAACATTATACAATAGTATTATGATATTATAGAGTATAGCTACATCTATACTCATAACATTACATTGGCGTTTCGAAGAAAAACTTGTGTTCAACAAAAAAAACAGTCCAACAGTAATTTACCAAAATTCTGGAATTTTGCATTAAAACATAAAGCACGTATCCACCAGGAATCTAAGCATTATTTAGCAAGTCTTTGTGCGTTAACCACCACTGCGATGCCCCTTTAAAGGGGGATTTAATAAATTATTATGTATATCTATATATTAAATACGCAGTGAGTCGCCGTTTCGTATTACAAGGTAATTTTACGACTGTGCAATCTGTCTAATCTCAAATATATGGGTTTGATCCTGGTATGTATTATTAATAGTATTGTCCGACAGAAACTGGTTTTTCAGTCGAAACCGAAACCGAAACTTAGTAAAAATACCTTAAATTACAATTAGAAACTGAAATCTACTGTATTTTTCACACATTTATTTGCATATACATACAGACAGTTAAATAGTGTTAAATTAACAAATACATTTGTTATTTTTTTATCATGAATATATAAACTAAATAAATATTTGAAACTAAAGACCTTAGAGGTAAACTATTAGAAAACAATATGTATTCAGTTAGAACGACGCACAATAATTCACAAAAACTCGCCAAAAGTTTTGGCCATTTTTAGACGAAACCGGAACGAAGGCCAAAACTAGATTTTTGGCCGTAACCGAAACCGAGACTTTCGGTCGGACACTATAATAGTATGTATAAAATATATGTTTTGCTTTGCAGGTGAACAGTGCGACGCCTATGTGGAATATTACAAGCAGTTAATGTCAGAGTCATCTGAATGATGTGGCATAGTCTACTCTGTAGGAGGTGATAATTTCTATTACCATATTTATATTATATAAATTTGTGTATGACAACCTAATTTGCGCTTATTTTTATTATACCATGTAGTGATGCAATACAATGAAAGATTTCACATACTGATTACCCATACCAAGATATTCTGTCATGGTTGCCATTCACACATATAAAGAATTGATCGAACCTGGGACTCTAAAAGTAATTATGATTGAACTGTTATCTGTAGATGGTATTATAGTTATGTAAAATGAATTACATTGTATTTATTGACAAATGAAATCGTTATTTTACATTGTGTAGAAATATTTCATGCGTTCTCTATAGATACAGTAAGACGCGTCGGGGTAATATCGAAACTGCTGTAGAACGCTTCGACTGAAATTGTAGCCAAATTAGGCCATCCCTATAAAAATACGATATATTAAGCATGTCCATAATTTTCATGACGATGTATGTATAGTCGCCAGTTTTACTAAATTTGGCATTTTGGTCTACAATTTCAATCGTACTGTTTTACGACAGCCCCGATGTTACCCCAACTAATCTTACATATTTAAATAAGATTTCGTAATTATTATGTAAATTAAATGTTCATTTTTGTTCCATAGTTATTTCTATTTATTATTAGGAAGTTTTATTAACAAGTGGTATAATGATATTAGATATCTATATTTTAAAAGGATAACTACTACTAGAAATAAGAAATCTGTGATCAATCCAATATATTGTACAAAATATTCTTCATCCAAACTATTTTGTATAGAATCATTGTTTATAAATTTTAGGATCTTATATTGTTTTAGTTTTACATTGTAGTTACATCATTTATTTTATTATAAATGTATTACGTATTAATAAACGAATTGCTGTATAACTGGTTTTTATTCTTTCTTATCATGTGATTAAGGTCAAAGTATTTCGATGTTTTGGTAAACTTGTGCTATCCAAGCAGACTAACAAAAACAGCTACGTCGACTGACGCGGCAATGTCAAGGACGCAGATAAGTAGTTGAGGTTAAGCAAAGCAAATTACGTAATACCTGAATATCATTTAGGCGGATTCGACATTTATAATGTTGCAATGAATAGTATCAATGCACTGTAAAAAGAACTATTATAGATTTATATAGTTTATATATAAAAAATAAAGTTAATGCATTCAATATTTAAAAATGTTTTTTTTTTAATTTACCTACAAATAAAAAAATATTTCTTTTTTTGGTTAAAAAATAAAAAAAAAATTGCAAATAAGAGATAGTGTATTTGTAAAGTGTTTTAAAGACAATAAAATAAAGATGTTACCATAAATGCTTATTACAAAACGACAGTCATTGCTTAATATTACATAAATTATGAATTTGAACTGACAACTGCAAGTACAGCTTATACAATGTATATTTTACTGTTACACAGTATAAAAATATAAACTTGTATAATAAGATAACCAGTTTATAGATCAACAACAGCACGGATGGACTTGCCGGCATGCATCAAGTCAAATGCAACGTTAATCTCGCTCAAGGGCACCTTGTGGGTAACAAAATCATCAAGGGGCAACTTCTTAGCCAGATAGTCATCAACTAGCTTTGGTACGCTGTCCCGGCTTTTATAGCCCCCGAAAGCTGTTCCCTTCCATGTGCGGCCAGTGACAAGCTGGAATGGCCGGGTGCTTATCTCTTCTCCGGCACCCGCAACCCCGATAATAACTGAAACACCCCAGCCCTTGTGGCAGGATTCCAATGCGGAGCGCATCGTGTTAACATTGCCAATGCATTCAAATGTGTAGTCTAGACCGCCATCGGTTAAGTCCACCAGAACCTGCTGAATTGGCTTCTCGTAATCCATGGGGTTCACAAACTCATTGATACCGAATCTTTTGGCAACCTCGAACTTGTCAGGGTTAATGTCCACTCCAATGATGCGTTTAGCGCCCGCCGCCTTGCAGCCTAAAGCCACGGCGAGTCCCACAGCCCCGAGGCCGAAGACAGCGCAATTTGCGCCCGGTTCTACCTTGGCAGTGTTGACAACTGCTCCATATCCAGTTGGAACACCGCAGCCCAGCAGACAGACTTTATCCAACGGAGCTGCATCGGCCACTTTGCACAGAGAAATTTCCAGAACAACAGTGTATTCGCTGAAAGTTGAGCATCCCATGAAATGGAATAGCTCGATGCCTTTGCACCTGAATCTCTTGGTGCCATCGGGCATCACACCTTGGCCCTGGCTGATGCGCACTTTTTGGCAAAGATTGGTCTTAGGGTTGAGGCAAAACTTGCACGTATTGCATTGCGGAACGTACAATGGCACTACGTGGTCTCCGGGCTTGACGGAAGTGACACCTTCTCCGACGCTTTCGACAATACCGCCGCCTTCGTGGCCGAGAATTACTGGGAACACGCCCTCTGGATCCTTCCCGGACAAAGTGTATGCGTCAGTGTGGCAAACGCCGGTTGCAGTGATCTTCACGCGGACTTCACCCGCCCTTGGTGGATCTACTTCGATTTCCTCAATGGATAGGGGTCTGCCGGCTTCCCAAGCAACCGCAGCCCTGCACTTGATAACTTTACCGGCCGTCGACATTATTGACTTTATAACCCAACTATCAACGTCTAACGAAGAAATCGAAATGAAAGATAACAGGACACCGAACCGAAGTGAGCGATTTACGAATTACGTGCGCAAATATCTTAATAACAGTAGGTAGCTAACTTCACTCTACACAATACGATACGGCGAACACGGACGGTAATAAAAACGTAAAACGACGTGCCTCTTGGCGGTTGTTGTTGTACGTCGTCCTTGAACGATTGTATTGTAATATCATTCGCTACATAACGTTCGCTTTTATTCGCCAAACGTGAATTCGTTCGTGTTTGTCTCCAAAATTGTGGAGTAATGTGGAGCTATTCACATAAGCTAAAACGCTCATTTTTAGGGTTCCGTACCTCAAAAGGAAAGAAACCCTTAAAGGATTACTGTTGTACGTCCGTCTGTCAAAACACTTGAACTCGTAGACGTATTAAATTGAAATTCAAATATTCAGCTCTATAACACCTTTTAGCTGTAACAAAATCAAACTTCTTTGTCAACTCAATCAAAAGAAATAGCATATTTAGCCGCATATTCTCAAACTCGCAACGACTTGCAATCAAAACTTTTAGGGCATTTGTACTTCCAGTCGAAATTTGGTATGAAGCAATGTTTTACAGCACATATAAAGGAAAAATATCATTACATTATATTATTTTATAGATAATGGTACGGAACACTTCGTGCGCGAGTTCGACTCGCACTTGGCCGATTTTTTATACATACAGTCAACATTTGAGTATTCATCTATTTTATTAATTGTACTTGCCAAAAAAATAATTCAAAATTAATTCTACCCGCTTAAAAACACTATTCATCTTCAAAATTGTTTAAAAAAATCTCTCGCGATAACAACATCTTTATAAGAACAATTAAATTTACAATTGATGTCATACCTAACTTGCATGACTGACTTTAAACCATTTAACCATATAATGGTTAAATATGGATTAATTAAATAAGAATAAATATTTAATGTTGTAATGGAGAAACGCTCCAATTAAAGCATTGGCACTTTAGTAAAAATCAACACCATACGTCAATTTTTACCAAATAAGTAAATATAACCTCCTCAAATTCGTGTTTGCCTATATTCGTTAATTTTATATGACCACAGGATATAGATGAACGTTTGTAGGATGCTTTATTATTTTGACAAATTGACTGCCATACCAATGAGCATGAGCCAATGACATTTGATGATACAAATTGACATTCGACGACTTATATAGTACTTTGAGTATTTACTTTTATTAGTTCATTTTGTTTATATTTTTATTGTATATCCGTATACTCTAAAGCTTTGGAGATAAATAAATATGGCAAAATTTCATACTTATTACGTTTTATGTCCATTAATAGACCAGAAAAGTTTCTTAGGAGTATCGCAAGATAAAGACGAAACAAACGTCATCGTCACGTTGGGCCGGAATGTTGTCAATAAATATAGAGTTGGTTTTACTACTTTCTATAGCTTTTTGATGGACAAATAATATTTTAGTGTGTATTTTTGGTTAAAAACACTTTCATGTCTAGCTTTCAGATCAAAAACAAATCGGTGGCTGGACATCAAAAGACCACATAACCTCTGAAGTTGTTTATGATAAGGAGCGGGAGGCTTACGTTGGAGTTTTCAATAAAAATACCATCAAAACCTGGCAGGATGACACCGATAACTTGGATAAAGTTAAGAAATATAAGGTTAGTATTGTAAGAAATTATATAAAAATATATTTCTATCAGTATTCTTTAGCAAACTTTACTAATATTCATGTTTCAGTTTTCAGTAAACATTTTAAAGCTACTACCTCAAGGAAGCACGAGCCTGATCATTTTTGAAAATGGAAACTGCGCCTCTCTTACATATGCTTTAGATAACAGAAAATCTTATGAGAACAAGCTACTCATAAAAGATTCCGAAGCCATAGTCGAGACTGCTTGTTTTACAAATAATAACGTGGATCATATCTGCTATATTGTTAAAAATAGTAAAGAGAACTATGAAATACTTGTCTGCCCTCTTAGAGAAGAATTGGGTGATATGGCGAGATCCAAGTTAGTGAGGATTAAGGTCAACAGGCCTGAAGATGTGTCGGTGGTGGGAAAGTTCATCAGCATATCTCCAAAGAGCTATGAGGTGTATTTCTTATGTAAGTTTGTTCCTTTCATTTTAAACCAATTTAGTGAAAAAATTACTAAATAAAATGTTATAACAATTTTTTTTTCCAAGTAATATTTACTGAATGTATTTCATTTTTGACTTTAACATGAAAATGCAGCATTACTTTTTCTTCGTTTCAAAAAAATCTGACAATACTATATTTATCACAAATTTGTATTTCAGGGAGTGATTCTAAAATGACAATGTATGATTTAAGTCAGAAGAATTGGAAGACAATTGGTGTGGTACCTTGGATATTTACTGGTACCAGTGTCTCCTTAGCTTGGATGGGGCATGATCATTTGATACTATTTGGTAGCAACATTGATCAGGATGGGGCAATTATTGTTGCATACAATGTGGTCCTTGGAGTGGGGTCTTGCAGGTATCCCATGAAGATGTATTCTGAGGATGCAAAATTATACTGCTTCAATGATAGAATAATACTGGAGGCCTCCAATCATATCGGGATGCTACCCTATGTGCTGGAAACAGAAAGGAACTTAGCAAGCATTCTAGGATCCCATGAGATTATTCAAGATGAGTGCACTGAAATAGCTGACTGGGGCACCCCCACGGAGCCCTTGTATGAGGTGAAAGAGGATATAAAGGACCTTCTTAAGATTGGCCTTACAGAAAGAAATATATGTTCGCAAATTATACCACCACTACTGGAAAAAGATGACTTCAGGCCAGTCTATAGAACTATCAAAGAGTTCCAAGATGTACCAGAATCAGTTCTAGTTATGTTACTAAATTACACTATTAAACTGGTAAATCCAAATGCAGTAGATGTTACAAATGAAGAAGAATTTGCAAAACTCTGTTCTTGTGCCCATGAATCAAAGAAAGACATGATAGTGCACAAAGCAAAATTTGAGCTATTGAATTATATTTTTGAAATTCCATTCAGTGATGCCATGCTTATACCATATTTGAGAAATGGGTTGGCATTAGATGATGCTTTGTTCTTAATGTGCTATATTTCATACCTCCTTGTCGATTCAGATAAAAAAATGGACATGGACTATGAAAGTAAGCTATTTGATTGGGCCACACTACTGCTTGATTCATTTTATCAACAATATTTGATGACAAAAGACCAAAAGGTGACGTATGTACTGGATAAATTGCAGAGTGTTGTTGTAAATCTTATCAATCAACTTTCTGTTGTTGACAGCACTTTACCATTGCTAAATAAAATACTATCGGGCAAGAATATTGAACAAAGTGTTGAATCATCATCATATGTAATTGAGTTAATGAAAATATAGTTTGTATGTCAATATATTATTTTATTTTTGTCACCATACAACTGTTTTTCTCCTACTTTCTTACCTAGAAAACAATATTTTTGTTGGAAAAGTTTTTCTTAAAGACTGGTGTTCATTAAAATTTTTATTAAGCACCTAACAAATTCAGATCAGGCTCCACTATTAATCCCTCTAGGTCTATATTAATCAAACATTTATTTGCCATAAGTATCTAATAATTACTTCAACATAACATATTCTACAAAAAAAAACCTTTTAACAATGATATCAAAGTATTCTTAGTGATTTGAAAAAAATATATGTATTTATTCAATAGATTTTTTATTAGCAGCTCTAGCAAACTGAACAACCATGGGCCTTTCTTTCAACATGTACCCATTAGTTTCATGCAATGCAGTTTCAGCCAAGCTCACAGACGGAAATGTCACAAATGCCTGGCCCTTCATTCTACCCTCTTGCATCACCCTCACGTCAAAACCAATTTCTTCATCTTCTGGGAGGTGTTTTATATACCTCTTGTATATGCTCTTAACATCTTGTTCTGTAACTGTTTTTGCTAGATTTTTTATATATAGTCGCATAGAGGGCTGTCCGGGGTGATAGTTTTTGAAAACTGGTAATATTTTCATATCACTATAGGATATTCTATTCTTTAGTAGTTCTTTTTTAGTTATTGTGGGTTGCTCAGGTTCGGGTGCTTTCTCTTCTATGACTGGTGGGGCTTCCTTCTCAAACTTTCCAAGTTCACCGACAACCTCAGGTTCCTCTGTTTGCTTCTGCAATGCATCTTGCGGTACATTGACAGATATTTTTTTAACTTCTGCAACAGGGGTAAGATTTTCGAATACCTCCCTTTGATCTATGCTAGATTTCTTTGCCTTTGGTAATGTTGCAGTGGACAACACGGCTGCTGGGCGTTTCCGAGTCTTTGGTAAAGTATGCTTTCTTTTAGTGACAGAAGGAGCGTGTTGTTTGGGTTGATCACTCTCGTCGCTTGATATTTCTGACTCTGGATAACTTGGGTCATTTGTAACTGCAATTTCATCAGCAAATATTTCTCTGAAGGTTTCCTTGAAAAACTTTATACTTTCCTCATTTTCACAGAATGGTATGTCTAAACACATTTTATTCATTAAATGTAAAGTTTGAACATAGAATGTTTTTTTTGTAAATAGCGCTTGAATGATGTTCATAGCCACGGTTGTTGTGAGTTCGGGATATTTGTATTTTAAATGTACAGGTGGTGGTTGATATAAGTTTAGTGAGGGATTCCATGCATTTAGTACTCTGAGAAATTCTTTCACATGATTTGTGGCCCTTGAAGTCTCCTCTTCGTCTTTATTGTCAGTAATTAACTCTTTATCAAAGGAATATTCCACTACCAACCGCCGCTTAGCGATCTCTAGCTGGTGAAGCCGTAATAAAGATGCTTTTGCCTTCTCAATACTGGTAAAAGAAGCAAATACATAGTTACGCTTAGCAGCTGTTTCCCACACTTTTTCCGCTCCAAAATGTTTTAATAACTGTTGTTTGTCTTGGAAAGATAGAGATTGCGGTAGGTGCCGGATTATCAACACCTTGGACATGACTAGATGTAATTAATAGAAGTAAAAAAGAGATTCGAACAAGCGTATAACACCTGTTTTAATAATATGACAAGAAACATGAATATTTAACTCGTTTAAATAATTATAACAGCCCACAATGCTCAAACACAACCGAAGCACAACAACAAACAGCTGATTTTTGAAGTTTGGTAAATAGTCGTAGACAAAGCTTTCTCTACTAATCTTGACTTTATGGCCGTGGCTCCTTGTCTTTCAGCCAGACTTCGATCAAATATTTGATCGAACCAGCCAGACAAATATTTTTAAAGACGTATCAGGCCTTAAGAAATGTTACATTTTGAAAAGGTTTTAAATAAGAAGAATGAATGGGTACCTACAATATGCGAATTCATGAACAATTTGACTAAACCGACAATTAAATTGCATGTTGTACTCTCAATTTTCTTGGGACAATAATTGGAAAATTGACACGAAATACAAAAACATGGATCTATTATATAATATATATAGGCTATGTACACCATAGACGTAATAGGCAGAATTCAGAAAGCAAAGACATTTGTCACTTGATAAAGTTGTGTTTTCATGTTTTGTGAATTTTAGCGGGCCGGTTAGTTAGCCGGACATGAATTTCATACAAATTTGCGTTTAGGGTATAATGAAATTTAATATAATTGTAAAAATACAAAGGTCATATAAGAAGAATGGCGGAGATTCCAAGAAAATCTGTGAAAGTCGTAGTATTGGGAGATATCGGTAGAAGTCCACGTATGCAGTATCATGCATTATCGTTAGCAAATATTGGATTTCAAGTCGATATAGTAAGCTACATGGACACCGTACCCCTTACACAAGTTGTGGATAACCCTAACATTAAGATACACAAGTTGCATCCCTTAAAATTTGAAAGAGGACCCAAAATAATTCAATACTTTGCTAAAGCCTTGTGGCAGGCTGTAAGTTTGCTCTTTACGTTGTTTTTGAGCGGGAAATGTAATTATCTTCTGTGTCAGAATCCACCAGCGATACCTACGCTGCCAGTTTGTCGATTTTATTGCCTAGTTACGAAAACCAAGTTTATAATCGACTTTCATAATTATGCGTATTCTATAATGGCTTTAACCTTGTCTGATGGGCATCCCTTGCTGAAAGTGGCGACATGGATCGAAAAGTATTTTGCACAGTCCTCAGATTATAACTTATGTGTAACATGTGCTATGAAAGAGGACTTAATAAAGAATTGGAATGTGGTGTAAGTCAATTTATGAGGATCTTCATTTTTTCTATAAGCGAAGTAGCGAATGAGCATGCAGTCCACCTGATGGTAAATGGTTCCGGCCACCCGTGGACTTCTGTAAGCAACCTCATATTGAACAATAGTTCTATCAGAAGTTGATCACAGATGCATTGCCAGAGGACTAAGTTGGTCACCTCACATGAAAGTAAACCGGTAACCACACATGAAAATGGTGTTGCGGTGTTCAATCTTCTGTCTAGTATTAGTTTCTTTCATAAAGGAGATTCTTGTAGATATTCTGATCATATTTAGAACTAAGTGTGTCCCACAGATTCACCTGCATATAAAATGTGATTATTTGAATTGGTGTAACTTTAGTGTAAATGGATGTTATTGAATCAAAGATTTAACATAATATCTAGAAATGGACTATAAATACTTCAAATTAAACTCAGTAATTTTGATTTGTTTTAAACACAAGCGTAAATACCAAATATTATAAAAAAAAAAATATATTACGTTATCTATTGTTTGCAAATATATATGATATACAGACACATAAAGCTTTCACTTTTACTCTTATGTTGGGAGTTGATTACAAAGGCTCAAGCCATTTAGCTGTACTGCACAAGAAGACATTACTTTGCCTAATGTATTAAAACATTTTCAGTGCCACAGTTTTATATGATCGAGCTCCAAAAATATTTCATCCTATTACTTTGCAAGAAAAACATGATTGGTTTGTGAAAATAGGCCTCCAGTACCCTGAGTTCAGAGTCACAGGTCGTCAATTGCTAAATGAGCCTCCAGGAGATAGCATTAAGACAATTTTTACAGAAGTTCATGGCAATGAGGTCAAATTGAGAGAGGAGAGACCTGGACTGCTGTTTAGCAGCACCAGCTGGACACCTGATGAAGACTTCAGCATTTTAATGGAGGCATTACAAAGTAGGTACTTGTAATAACTTGAAATGGTTTGTATTACATGTGATATATTAAGTATGACTAGTTGTGCCCTGTGGTTTTACCTGCATTAAAAAAAAAAGAAACATTTTTATGTAAAAAGTAAATTTACTTCAATAAATGCTTGATGTCGCTCAAGATATTGACTGTATTTTCAATCTACTGGATTAACTTTAGTGGTCTTGGTTTGGTGTCATTTCAAACAGAGAGAAGTTTTAAAATGAATAAAAATCATATTATTGCTTATGTATTATTCCCTTAACTAATAGCACCTATGTCTAAATTTCAGCTTATGAAGTCACTTATGATATCACCAAGAAACTGCCTAAACTTATCTGTGTAATCACCGGCAAAGGACCTATGAAAGAACACTACATAAGTCTAATAACAGCAAGGAAGTGGCGACACATAAAAGTGGTCACTCCGTGGCTAATGGCTGGCGACTACCCAACCATGGTGGCTAGTGCGGACCTTGGAGTATGTCTGCATACAAGTTCATCTGGTCTAGATCTGCCCATGAAAGTGGTAGATATGTTTGGAGCTGGTCTGCCAGTTTGTGCATGTTATTATAAATGGTAAGCCCTTATTTTAAAAAATTGAATCAATAATTGATAAATAGTTAATAATAAACATTCATTTATTTTCTATTTTAATTATTATTTTATAGGCTATACTTATGTTTGATTTAATTTTTAAACAGTTGATAAAAATTGCATCAACCTTGTAAGACTTTAATCACTTTTAACAGTTATATATATATATATATATGGGTGATTCTACAAAAGTTGGGCAACTTGATGTCATCAGTCGATAAAAAAATATATATATTTGATTTTTTTAATTATTTCTCTATATTTCGAAAAATCCAAGTCACTTTTATCCGTCCACTCAATGCTTACGATTTATTTCAAATATAAGTTATTGAAATAATGCAATTAGTGTGCAAATCATCAGTACTATGGCGTGTCACAACTCCCAAATTACACCATTGGTTGTATATTTCTCGAGATGTTTGCAATTTATTGTGAATTTAACTTCTAAAATACAAACTAAAAAACATTTAGTACTGTACTGTACTTATTTCGAAATAAAGTCAAATAACAATAGTTTAAAAGATATGTTTATACTTTGTGTTCATTTTTACTCGTCAGTCCTGTGTGCAATATTATTATTCAAAATTCGCGTGAAATATCTATGTCCAAACGGTCACTTCTTGTTTAATTAAGTATTGGTAATCAAGTTATCTATAGAGGCTATTGTTTTGCCGAACCGCCATTTTAAAAAAGTACCTAGCGGGCGATCTGTGGCAAACGGACGTGTAATTCCAGCCAAAATTTCAGTCCCGTGGTAAGTATTTATTTCTTTATACTGATATATTTTCTTGTAGTTTAATTAAAGCAAGGTGTGGTTTCCGTAAAAATTGCATCCTACTGACGAAACTTACCAGTAAAAACATTGCTATAAATTATAACCTCTAATTTGTGTCTTATTCATCAGTACCGTGTCGTCAGTTCTATGTCCGATGCTTCGACACGGAACTGACGTATCACCACGGTACTGAGAATTTTTATGTCAGAACCTTTAAATCTCAATAGATACCGTAGTTAAATAATTATATTCCACAGTTTAGGTGAAATTACCATGGCACCTATACATAATAAACAAATATTAAGCAGAGATGAAGTATTTAAAAAAAGCGATGCTGAAAAGACCCGGTTGGCTAGAATTAGAAATTTACCTTGGTAAGCTAGCTCCTGTGGTAGTAAGGAAAAATAACGCTTAGGATATTTAAAAGAAAAGAAAAAGGACAAGGAAAAGTTATAAAAGATATGACACCGCGAAAACAACGGATAACTAGAAAAAAAATGAAAATAATGTTCAACAGGTTACAGACGCAAACAATTGTTAAACCGGAATATGGGTATTTTTTACGGCAGAACACACCACTATCTACCGGCGATGAAGTTGAGGATCTTGCAGTAATTATTAACAGAGCTGTACCAAATCTAATCGAAGCAAGAATGACACACCAAGAACGAAAATAGGAAAAATGAGTGAAGACGTGGAAAAAAAGCGAGAAGTAGTTAAAAAGCTCTTTTTGGTGAAGTTATGAAAATGAAACTAGAAGAAAACTTTGCGAAAACGGGGAACTATAAAGAAAAAGCGGAATTTCGAAAAGTAATATCTGGAAAAGTAGTGGATAAATTTAAAATATGGAGAATTAAAAATAAAGTAGTCACATATAAAAAAACAAGGCCCCGTCGTGGGAAAAAGAAAACAAACGTAAAATTGCAAATGCAAAATTTAGTCAAAGATTTCTTAGAAGACGATGCAAACAGTCGCCTCGCAGCCGGAAAAAAAGAGTATATTACAAGGAAACAGGTTAAAAAACAAAAGCGATACTTATGCGATACTCTGAAAAACCTACACAAGAAGTTTTTGAAAACTACACCCATAATAATCAGTTATTCCTTATTTACTCGATTACGACCATTTTGGGTTGTACCCCCGAAGCTGTCAAATCGTGAAACCTGTACTTGTAAATTTCATGAAAATATGGATCTGAAGCTTGCCGCTCTTAAAAATGCAAATATACTAACAGTGCACAATCATCAAAGTTTACTGGAAGAGCTTTGTTGCGACAGATATGCTGAAAGATGTCTTCAAAGAACATGTGAGCACTGTAGCCAGAGAAAGTTAACTTATAAAGAGTATGATAACTCAAAATCAGTTGTATATAAACAATGGGTAAGTATGAAGGAGTATATTATAGATATAAAGACAAAAAAGAAAGGCTTGTTACCAAGTGTAAGAAAGAATCACAGCAAATTTCACCTGAAGAACTCATTGCAAATCTTGAAAGGGATATTGTAAAATTTTTCCAACATGAGCTTAACATAGTTCATCAATACAAAGCAATCAAACACCTGAAGGAGTCTTTAACAGAAAACGATGCCATAGTACATATGGACTTTTCTGAAAATTTCTCTACTAAATACAATCAAGAAATTCAAACATTTCATTTTGGTGGTTCACGTACTCAAATTTCGTTGCACACTGTTGTCGTCTACCTGAAGAATTCTATTACATCGTATTGTACTATGGCATCTAATTTGTCCCATAATGTTGGCGCAATTTGGGCTCATCTTCAACCAGTCCTAGCATCATTGCCTCCAAATATTCACCATATTCATTTTCTAAGTGATGGACCAGTCACTCAATATAGGAACAAGTCCATGTTTTACATGCTTGGCTGTGAAGTAATAGGAATGTATCCAAATATAATAACTTTTACTTGGAACTACCACGAGGCAGGTCGCGGAAAGGGTGCACCCGATGGTGTAGGGGCAACGTGCAAGAGAACGGCTGATCAAGTTATCGCTAGAGGAGGTGACGTAACTGATCTAAAAGACTTTGCTGCTGTTGTTCGCGAAAGATGCCCATCCATACAAGTAAGTGTTATCGATGAATCTGAAATAAACAAAATGAATTGTTGGATTGAGACAAACGCTCACAAATCAGTCACATTTAAAGGGGTGCTCGCAGTACATCAGGTGACAGGCTCTGCGTTTTTACCTAACCAGCTTGTGATGAAATCGCTCAGTTGTTTTTGCACCTCGCTAGGTTGTGACCATTTTAAGCTGGGATCTATGAAGTACAACAATGTTATTGACACGCCTTTAAATGTTTCCACTATATTTACGGATTCAGAAGAGGATGACGTACCCCTTTCCACCTATTTGCAACGCAAAAAGATAAATGAAACACCTGGTGTTAGCGACATCTTGGAAACTCAGCTAAATAATACCTTTTATTGTCGCGGAGATTATGTGTTAGTTAAATACTTTACACCAAAAATGGAGTATCGTTATGCGGGAATCTGCTCATGTGTTGACGAGGAAGAGGGAGATTTGAGAGTCACATTTCTCAAAATCTGCAATACTGCTGGTACTCTGTTTAAACTAGATGAAAATGACGTGTCAGATGTACCAGTAGAGCAGATAATACAAAAGCTTCCTGTGCCAAGTCTTATCACGAAAGGAAAAAGGGTATTTTACAAATTTAAAGAACCAATTGACGTTTTTGAAAAATAATCACTTCGTTCCTAATTATTATTATATTACATAGAAGTTTTTTTTGTTACCACTGAAAAGTTGTTTTTGAAGTTTTGTTTTCTTACAAAAAAAGTTATTTTTCTCGTATCGTTCTCATTATTAGTTATATTACATGTTTTCGTTAAATATTTCATAATTGTTTAATTAATATATTGTCTATTTTTAAAGAAACTGCCTCAGTATTATATAAGTTTTCAATGAGACTGATTTGAAGACTGTCTTATCTAGATAATAAGTAAGAAGCCTTAATTAAGTTACAAGTAAAATACTTCATATTGTCTTTATGTCATTTGAACCAAAAAATAAGTGCCATTATTATTTTACTTTATTGCTATTAAGATATTTGCAATAAATGCTAAGTTTTCTATGAATTGTATTTTTTATCAGTACTGTGGAATCCACATCAGTTCCCTGGAATTCAAATTCATAAAAATCACGATATTTCAAAAACTAATTGAAAAAGTGACTGGCCTGATTTAGAACAGTATGTATATCATATTACCTACATTCTCATAATAAAACACTATTTATTTTTCATCAAAAAGTTTAACATCAAAATCATGGCAAAAGTTGCCCAACTTTTGTAGAATGACCCATATATTTAATTTACCGCTTATATGATAAATTCGGTGTTTCGAGACATGTTTTTAACCGAGTGCGTCAGAAGGGTAATGTTTTGGTGCGTATGTATGTTTGTATGTATGTCGAACGGCTTGACGGATCGTGACGTATAACGTATCCCTACAATCGTCTCAGTTTGAAAATGACATAGGCTATATGATTTTTAAAAATGTCGTCTGCGAAAATAGGGGAAAAGGAGAGAGAAAGCATTACTTTTTTTTTGAAATATGAAGTAGTAACTGAGCAAGCAGCCCATGGACATTTGTAAACTACTTCATATAGAACTATATGAAGGGGTTCTATATGAAGTCGACCACAGAAGCGTTGCTATTCCTGAGGTCTGAGATGGTCGCCTCATATATAAGTGAGCCGGCAACCACACCCATACTGAAACGCAAGAACTGCTTCACGCTACAACTAGGTGTGGCGGTAGCACTTCCCCGGTCGAACTACATTAGTTCTCTACCACCTGGCAACTTTTTTACAATCACGACAATATGAGTTACAAATGAAAACTAGTAAATAGACCATTCTAAATATTTATATACTATAATACTTTCAGGTAACTATTTTGACAAAAAGTCATATGAAGCATTAAATTCAATAAATAGTTCTGAAGTCGGCGCTCATATACTTGTAGAACATAAATTCGTCGTTGTAATCTAACAAAATAGGTTGAGCGCCGACT
>DWNE01001349.1:0-22414 GCA_018249875.1 Cecropterus toxeus | reverse complement strand
AACTTATGTTGGTAGTTGGAAAACTGTTCAACTTTATTTATTTTTACAACAGAGCTATATTTTCTATTCAAGATTTGAAAACGGTAATGCTACGGAACCCTTTGCTTGCGAGTCCGACTCGCACTTGGCCAATTATTTTTAAAAATGGCTTCATTAAACATCTATTTCTTTTTTTTCAAAATAATCTATATTACTATAATTTGAAATTGTTTAATAATGTACATTATTATTATGTCTTTTAGTTGGAAAATACACAGAAAATGGATTCATCAGGCTTTCCAAACAAACTAAATTATACAATGTGGCTGAAAAGATCTCTAGCAGATGCATCCGAAAAGACTCAGTTTGGAACTTATGAATTCGGTAATATTTATCTTTAGTTGAATTTTCTTTATTTGGCTGTTCGCAGTCATGCATTTTAAATTTGAACGATTAACTATTATTAATGTAGAATTATTATTATTTGCCTAAGTAATATTATGAAAAATTGTTTTGATTTTAGATACGATTCGGGAATCTCTATTGAAATTGCAGTGGACAATTGATTCCAGCTTTATAAAGTTAACAACAAACAAAAAATACAAGGTAGGTAACATTTTCCTTAACCAATCTGCAAGTTAAGCAATGTGGAGCGCAGTCTGAATTTGGATGGGTGCGCGCTAGTAGCAAAATGTCAGGCACACTGCCGTACCTCGAAAGATACTATCATAAGCTATCGATTCAGATTTTTATCTTACTTACGTTTCGAAAACATCATATACGAGTTGGCCTATCCTAACCCAACCCAAACTAATGGACGCACTGGAAAAGCCTGGTCGAGTATGTTCTAGGCCAAAAAAGGAGGAAAAGAACAAAGAGATTAAATGCATAACATCCATATGACTTTGTTACAATAAATAATATAAATTCCAATTATAATAGAAATATGAAAAGTTGTGATTATGTATGTAAGTTTGTCGACTTTTATGCAAAAGCTGGTCGGATTTTGCTAAAATTTGGCACATAGATAGTTTATAACCTTGATTAACACGTAATATACTAAATACCGTAATAGCCGTAACCGAAGGCGGAAATAACCGTAAAAAATAAAATTGATATAGTTAATCAATAATACCGTCCTATATATATAAATTTATTCAGCTGAATAATGTTTTATTCTTGTAACTTGTATGTTTTTTTTTTCAGAATATAATAATAAAGGAATTCCCACAACGCCGCACCACAACAAAAGGAATTAACAGAGTATACGTTAATACTTTGATGTACTTGTTGGGTTACACGTCCTTCTTATCTCCTCTGCTGCCATTTATATTTCTTATGATCCGTCTTCTCGAAGAACGGTCTTCGGGTATCCAGGTAACGTGACTAGACGTGGGTATGAATACGCAAACAAAACGCGCTAACCGCGGAGATCATGAATCATTAAATTGAACCGAAGTTGTAAACCGGCACGCTAATCGGCTTAATTGATCTGCTTTGATCTGTTTCATAAAAAGAATCGCGACTCCCATTCAGAGTTCTACCTCATGAAGCTCAGTGTCACTTTGGGAGTCGTGGACAACTCTTGCTATTATCGGCTCGCTGGTGTTAAGTTTTTATTGTAAAAAAATACATAAAAAAGGAGTTATCGGACTTATAGAGCACCGTTCCCTTTTACCAATCTCCAACTTACCTGCTACATATTTACCATACCCACGATTAAGTGTGTGGTTCGGACTTAAATTCCTTTTGAATTTGTTCCTCAGAAAATTCCAAATTTATTTTCTCCTTCTTTCTTTTGTTCACTTTTATATCCATAACGCTTTCCAAAAAAAATGCACCACTTTCAGGAATTAGTGAAGATGGTAGGCGTGACACCCAACATGCTCGGCATAACGCACTACATCAACTCACTGCCGCCGTGTTTGATATTCAGTATAGGGGGCGCTATCCTCCTCAAGTGCACCTCCGATCCCATGGTGCCCGAGACCAGTGCGATGATTCTGTTCCTGGCTCTGTTCCTGCACTACAACACGCTTATAGCCATGTGCTTTACGTGCAGTTACATGGCGACAAACGGTGAGGCTGTAAAAACTGTTGGTGTAAGTGTTAGGCAAGAAGTTAAATTCAGCACATTTTCTTTTAAAAAAATGTCCCCTTCTTAGCAAAATCGAATAATAAAATATATTCTTCATACAAAACGTCTTTATTTTTCTCCTCAAATTTCGGAGTCTACTCGTACTTATTCCGGTCCCCTGCCTTAGCATTAGGTAAAAAGTAAACAAGCAGATTATTTTGTGCACTGAAAGATGCTGTTGGATTCTACTCCTTCCCCCTAAGAAAGCTATAGTTACGCCCATGTTTTGGTCTTCTACTATACAATACTAGTACATATAGTAGAAGATTCCAAGCGCTGCTGTGTTCTGACGGTTGTAGGATACACTTTCATCTGCGTTAGTCTGATCTTATCTGGGGTTGATTATAAATGTCAGATGTCAGTAACAGATGGACTGCTGCTTATATGGTATTTCAATGTTATTAAATAAATGTTGTTTTATATCGAAATAGTTTTTATAAATACGTACTCTTGTCAAAGTTACAAATTTCTTTGCGTGACTTAAATATATAATTTATTATTCTATAATTCTATTCATTAAAAGCTTTGTTCTTTTATATAAATTAATTCTCAGCTCAATACACCGCGTCCTTGGGAATGTTCGTGTACATCGGAATGTGGATCCCGATCCGAATGTTCGAGCACGACGGGCATTCCGACATCGGTCTGTTCTTCCTGGGCCTGCTGCCCCACTGCCCGGCCTATTGGTTCGTCAACGAGGTCAACGTCGCCGAAGTGTGGTATTGTTAGTTGCTCATCGTTACTTCTCAATAAAATCATTTTTGTAAGGTTTTCCGCATCTCGTCAAGAGATGGAGCTATATGTATTCTGATATTCAACTTCTTTTTATATCTTTTTAATATGATAAGGGAATTTGCGATATGCAGTTTTTTTAATTTATTTTCTTTTTATATCGTTAAAGTAACAAACTCAAAAGAATTCATCCATGAACAGCAACTTAATACAGAACAGAGGATCTTTTTATAGGCAAGCACAGACGATATTTCCGAGGACTATGATGGTCGCCTCATATCAAAATGAAGAGGCAACCACACTCTTACACCAAACCGCAAGAACTACATCACGCTAGAAGGACGTATAGCGGTGGTGAAACCAAAATTTTCCACACGCCTTTAGTTTTGCAAGGTGTTCTGTGCGGACTTAGAATATTTTTCTAGTGTCTCCATTATTTCACAGTTCATGGGGTGGATTTTAGTAACTGGAATATTCAATACGCAATTCACAATAGCGGTGGCAAAAATGGCTGCGTGATGGTCACTTATATAATGCAACTGACGCAGATCACTTACTTCTATATTTTGGCGTGGTATTTGGAAAAAGTACGGCCAGGCAGGTACGGGATTGCTTTGCCGTGGAACTTTATTTTCCAGGTAAGTGAGTGTGGTACATTTTTAATTTTATTCGTTGCTATTGAACGCGAATTCGTACGCGCAGTTTATGAAATAATGTATAAATCAATCTATTATTTGCTGTTGTACTCGTATTATCACTCTTAACATCTGTTATCCTGTAATTATCACCTTTAAGAGTGGACTTCAGACATATCGGTCGACTTATTTAAATTGTGTATTAAATTTGTTCAAATCTCTATCACACGCATGTGTACCGACAAAGGAGCTACTAATTAGTGATATAATAATGATTACTGAGTGAACGATTTCAGAAAGAATACTGGTCGAAGAATATACCTATTCCCACCGACAGCGGCCCGCGGGTTTCGCACGATCCCGCTTTTCAGAAGTACTTTGAAACTCCTCCTAGCAATATGGAAGTCGGTATTGAAATTCTTCATGTCACGAAGGTAATATAAACCAGGCTTGATATTGTATATTTTTAAAGGTAGAATGCTTTTTCGTTCGACTTTAGTGTGCAGTCACCTTTAATGAAACTTCATTATTTGATTTAAGTATTTTTTTACGATTCCACTGTGTTAAATATCTGACTTGTGTGTTAACAGATATTTGGTTCCGGTAAGAAAAAATTTCAAGCTCTTACCGACCTGTCTTTAAACATTTATAAGGGAGAGATAACAGTGCTCCTGGGTCATAATGGAGCTGGGAAGACTACGATTATTTCTATTATAACAGGTAATGAATTAATCTGTAATGTCTGTTATCTACATTTTTATATAAATATAATCTACATTTATTTTTACATTAAAAATAATTTTATAAAGCTTACGAATTAAATAATCCTACCCCACACTTGTTTTTTTTCCCTGTGTCGTGGATGCGATGGACATAAATCCAGAACAGACATCTAAATTAATCATTTGTCAGACCGAAAATCAAACCCGGATCCCACTGCATATTTGCCAGTATGGTGGCCTTTCTGCCACACGGATTATTAAACATTTTTAATAAATCCCTAAGCCTTATACCGGTGTTAGTTCAACAACTTTTGGATCTAATAACATTCATAACGCCCAATCCTTATACTCCTTTAAAAATCTTGTCACATCCTATTTATCTACTGCTCCAATTCCATTTTGTTCTTAGTCCTCTCCTTATGCTTTATGCTTTCTTTAATTCATTTTACTGTTGGTATATCTAATTTGTATTACTAATCCTAAATCAAAATTTTGCACTACCTATACTTTGTGATCACATTCTTTAACGCCGCATTCTTACGTTGTCTGGATGAAATAGCTGTTTAGCGATAAAACCGTCTTATCTCCTTCATCCTCTTTTCTGGGTACAATAAAGTATATTATTATTATGGGTCATTATTACAGGTATGATAAGCCCCACGTCAGGTAGGATCCACGTGAACGGCTTGGACACCGTCACCCAGCAGTCGGAAGTCAGAAAGCATCTGGGCTTCTGTCCGCAGCACAACCTATTCTTCCCCGATTTGACTGTCCTCGAACATTTTATGTTCTTTTCCATGGTATGTATTTGTAACGTCAGACTGCTCTTGACATAAATGAAGAAAGTTGGTGAGAAACTTATTACTACTGAAATAAAACGAATTAATTTTAAACGTAATCTACAGAAAAAAGAGTTCAATCCTAGAGAACATTCACATAGATAGAGCCCAGACAAAATCAAAGATTACCTATAGATGCCTAATAATGACAAATCTGTGATTATTATCAGTTTGTATATATATTCCGTCGAATCGCAGACACAAATTATAAAAACAACAGATCAGTAGTTCAAATTATCACATAATTCTTAATAATATAATAAAACATTTACGAATTAATTCGGGCATAAAAATCATTAACAGATCAAAGGCAGTACATTTCAAGACGCGAAGCTGTCTTCCTACACGCTGCTCGACCAGCTAGACCTGACTGACAAGGCGTCGTGGAAGACAGCGGAACTGTCGGGGGGCATGCTGCGGCGGCTGCAGCTCGGCTGCGCGCTGTGCGGGAACGCCAACGTGCTGATACTGGACGAGCCCACTTCTGGGCTTGACGTGGAGGCGAGGAGGGAATTGTGGGATATGTTGCTGGTAAGAAATTGGTTTAAGGTAGCATATAGCCAGCCCCGAATCTTCAATTATTTTTAGCCGGAGCAAAATCTTAAAAATGCCGCCCCTGCCTACTTGAATTTCTTTCTACCATGTCTCAGCTAATAATTGGTGGTCATTAAAACGTATACGTGTCAAGAGTTCCGCTTTCTACTGACTAGGCGTCCTAATGGTCAAAGTTAAATCAATTATGAGTTGCGCATTCGTTTCCAAGGTTTGTGCTCTAGACCCGGGGCTGCACGTAGCTAGGTTTATGAGCGAGACTGGCAAGATTTGGATTTTGGTACCCCAGACAAAGGTTGAACTTTGCGAATCCGAGATTTTTCAACAAAAAAATTATCCTTTTCTGAACTCATTTTTTTCGCCGCTACATTATAATATACATTACATAGTTTCTTTCTTACGTTGATACGGCGAAATGCATTTTTCTAAATGTTGCTGTCCCTGGTTGTCGTTCATTAATAATGTTTTCTTAAAGGTTCTCAAAGACTTGCGAAATCAACATGCATGAATTTATATCCAATATTTCATTTAAGTTCTAAATAATAACAACAATTATCCAGAGCTGTCTTTGGTTTTAAAAATGTGGTAAGGGTGAGACATATTCAACCACTACAGTATAAAGTCCATAGTAGTGGATGTATCATAGGAGAAAGGTCTTGAAGGCATTCTTCATTTTTTCTATCAGTCAAATACTATCGCATACTGGTATAAATCTACCGGCCATTTGGCAAAAATAAAAAAAAAATCCTATCTTGCTACAGCTTGCTTGTTTACAGGCTTTGCGTGGTGAAAGGACTCTGGTGCTGACGACGCATTTCATGGAGGAGGCCGACGTCCTCGGGGACCGGCTGGCCGCCCTGCACGCTGGCCGACTGCGATGTCACGCCACGCCTTTGTTCCTCAAACGGGCTGTTGGTAAATATTATTTTACATGAGAATAACATATGTATAGTATACAAAAATAAATATATAAGCGAAAAAACACTAAACTTATCACTTATCCTTATTGCAATATCTAAATTATTAAAGGAATATCAAATTTGAAGAATTAACTCATTTTAGCATTCAAGCACTCAGCAAGAAAATATTTTTTGAAATTCCTCCACTCAATCTATCTAAATCTTTTCCTGTAATAACTTCAATCTGGTCAAGATTGAAGCTTACGGGGCATTTACATCAACAGACAGCGAACATGCCATAACGCACAAAAGCATATTACAAATATAAGAGTTTACTTTGTCTACCACGTTATATGCCTACAGATATAACCGATCCCTTAATCTACACAAAGTCTGGTTAATATTTAACAGGATCCGACTTCCGTCTCACGATAAAGCCATTCAACATTGAAAACGAAACGAACATAACAAAATGTGTCCTCGACGCGGTGCCGGGGGCGAGCCTGAAGGAAGTGTCTGGAGGAATTCTCGTGTACGAGCTGCCACCAGGCACGAACATGCCGAATCTCTTCAATACGATTGAGAAACGGAAAGTGGAATTAGGGATCGAGTCTGTGGGGATCGGTATCACTTCGTTGGAAGAAGTGTTTCTGGAGTAAGTTCTGGTTATCTACATATGAAAAAAGCGTTAACACTGTAACCCGCATAACAATAATTGTTTAATAGAGATGAAAAATTAAGGTTTTAGATGTTTATGTGTCTCCCATCGAAATAGTATTAATTTTAACGCTGTACAAAAGTTTATATTTATTGTGGAGCTACGGGAGTCAGCAGTTATGTTTATATACGTTAGAATTATATAAAGATTCGCCTATTTTGTATGATCTAGAATAATATTAAAAAACTATGAATTGAACCTAACCGTGCTGTAAAAATTCTCTCATTTGGTCAGGTTATGCTGTGACGTCGACGCAGCTAATATTACGCCAGAAGATACAAGGGCGAGACCAGGTATTCTTTTAGATTGAACGTAGAACCCTTTCTGGTTCAACTCCGGTTACATCACCTCTTTATTACCTAACTTATCGCAGCAATTTTAACCTCTGCTATGTACTAGTCTGAAAAGTAAGGGCGTTCCAACGTACATCTCGAAAGTGGCAAGGCACCTATACTTAGGTAGAATTCTATTTTTTTTTAAGTTTACTTACCACCAGATGGCAGCCACAAATCTTCAATTATTTTTAGGCGGAACAAAACTTTAAAAATGCCGCCGCTGCCCACTTGAATTTGTTTTACTTTTAATTTTAATCATTTCAACTATCAGATTTTCAATAATTCATTTGTATGTTTTGAATTTGCCGCCCTCTGAACTTGCCACGCGGGTCATAGGCCCCGGCTTGTCCCCCCCCCCTCCCCCCTTGATCCGGAGCTGCCAGGTGGACTACAGGCTCATCAATATTAAAAGACATTAATAGTATGTCTATATTATAAAAAAAAAACTGCATAGAGTTTCCCACTTCCATCACTACATTTCTTATAAATGTCTAGTAGCAATGGCATCCAATCCACTTAATGACACGTGCCGTCCATGAACATCTGTAACCATATCAATACAGAACATGCATTCTAGCTGAAGTCAAATTACATTTGCATTGCCATTTTTAGGGAATGAGATCGGTGGACTATGATCGTTTTGTATTCAAGTCAGCTGGTATCTACAGCCACGACTTTTCACTGAAATGCAAGAACTTCTACCCTCTAAAAATATATGTGACGTTGGTACCTCAATGGACGAACCGTATTGGTTCTACCACCTTACATTACAAATACTTATAATCATGAGCTAACACGAATGTAATCAAAAATTTGCACGCCATCTCCATGGTAAATTGTGAGCATTGTATTATAGCAGTAAGATCTTTTGTTACCACAATTTTTGCAAAATAAATATTCATTCATTCACCCATCTGATTTTTACAGTAACTTACGTGACGGGATGTCGCCAATCGTTACGACAAGTTTGCGAATTGCTTCGAAGACAAGTAAACTACACCAGATCGAGGATAGTAGCCTATGTTATACTTGTAAGTATTTGTTGCGCCTGTTTAATCCCTTGAGTTGATGAAAATTCAGATGTTCTCATCAAATAAAATATATTTAAATCTCCTCTAACTTTCAAAACTGTCTCTTTGAGCAACTTTAAGGAGGGAACTTCTGAAACTACTATGATATATCATACAATGGAAGTAGCTTGGTTACAAAGCCTAACTTATAATAAATTTCCTTCATGTACATAGCAAAGTAAGTAGTAAGTTGAATTAGATTAAAAATGTTACCTGAAACAGATTTTTTATATTGAAGTGGCAAACGAGCATGAAGTCCACCTGGTGGTACTTGGTCTGCAACTCATAGACATCTGTAATTAAACCCAAATAAGGTGTGATAAGGCAGAGATCTAATCCAAGGCGTTTCAACTTGAATTTCAGGGGTAATCTCAAGAGGGGAGCTCGGGTAAGATTTCAATCTTATCTGTAGATGATTATAGATGTCTATAGGAGATAGTTGCTTCCATCAGGTATTTGCTTGTTTGCTACTTCTATAAGATAAAAAAAAAACTTTAAAATATTATGTCTAAAGTAGAGTTTATACTACATTATTTAACTGTTCCAGCAAGTCATAATGCCGTATATCATGTGCACGATGTTGTCACAAATCTTCAATAATGGCAAAGCGAACCTCGAGGGCTTGATGGACGACAGCGCCTTCATCAGGCTGAAAGCTCCGGTTGCCACTTTTGATATTACCAACGGCAATGACAACTTAACAAGAAGAATGAACGCTTTAAACAAACTCAAAATCTTTTACCCGAAGCTAAGGTTTAAGACTTTGGAAGCTGGTAATATAATTCTTCTTCCTGTAACTGTTAAAGGATTTAGATGAAGATTTTTACTTTCATATTTACTCTGTTTTATCTCAGTTGTTCTTAATATATGTCGGTTATTTTTACGTGAAAATTTGTCATCAATCAGTTTCATACCTTAACTTATACTTCTTTTGTCAATTGAAAAAATACTTTTGGATTATGTTTATTTGATATATATTTTTTTTCGTTAATTACAAGAAGTAATGTCGGTTAAGTGGCCGTCGCCTGATTTGTTAAGAATACGGGCATAATTTATGGCATATTCCATCACTCTTGCCAGAACTTTTTTATTTATTTATTTATTTCGGCGATAGATTTCCATATTCCTGACGTATATACTGTTTGATGGCTTCAAGAGTTTGGGGCTTATTGACATAACCACGTGACTTTCAGAAACACCACAAAAAAGTTTAGAAAGGTTAACCCGGGTGATCTTGCCGGCTAGTGCAAATCACCAAAACGAGAGATTAGGCAATAGACGCGGAGATAGCAAATATCGCATTTTTAATCATTTTCTTACATATTTTCAGAACCGCTCGACTATTCAATAAATCCAAATGATATAAAGGATTCAAAATTAACAAAACACGTTTTTGGGATAAAACTAAACCATTCACAACCAACAGTGAACTATGATCCTTCAATCAGGCTATCAGCACACGTGGCCTTGAATGTTCTAAGCAATGTACTAGCGTCGAAAGATTTAGCATACGGCGAAAATAAGACAATTAATACGAAGATCAGTTCCGATTGGCCGATGAAAGACAAATTCCACATCCCCAAGGATACAATTAATTGTTCGCTATTTGCGATTTTCAATATTTTTAGTAAGTAATGCTTCTAAATGTTTCTAATCATAAAAAGACACAACAACTTAAAGCTATAAGTTTCGCTGATTTTCAATCATTCCCTTTTTCCTTTGTGGCTATCGTCATGACTGTAATAATGATGATAATGGCGATGCATATGGTGATGATTATGGGAATAAAGCTAACGTCAGTGTCACCTTATTATCATATTCATAATGGCCATCATTATGACTATGATAATAAGGTGACACTGACTGTTGATGATGATGGTAATAGTAATGCCTGTAATGAGTTTGTTAATAATGCTAACGATGGCTGTTGTAATTAATATGGTGATAAGGATGGTGATCGAATCGTGAGAAGAATGTCGACGACGATTATGCTAATACTGACGTAGACAATAATGATTTTAGTTGGCACAATCATTTAGGGAATAGTAATAACAGGACGTCTTACCCTCTGGTCTCTCATGTGCTACGGTAAGTCAACATAAGGGCGCTTGGGCAAGGATGTTCGGGCCTCGAGGGAAAAAAAATACATCAAATTACTCTTTACCCGGGCACGTCTCTAGGAGATCGAATACCTCCCGGATCCTTAACATTTATACATAATAATACAATGTTAATGAAAACACTGTGATAATGTACAAACGTAAAAGATATTTACCATCCCCACTGTTTAGTGGGTGGTTATCATTTAGGGAGAGAGAGCCTATTTGAGACCTATCTTTGTTATTATCTAAAACATTTTTAAAACAATCACCTAATCTTAAGATGTTTATTCCAGTGATATTAGCGACGACCTTGAACGATGTAATTCTACCATGCAAGGAACGTTTGACGATAGCTCGCCACACTCACCTGATGACGGGCTGCCCGCCTTACCTGTATTGGCTGGCCACCTTCATCTACCACATCCTCGGCTATATCCTATTCTGCTGTGGAGCTACCATGACCGCCGCTGCGTTCTTTGATTACGATAAGACGTTCGACGACAAAGCTACGTTAGGTAGAATTTAAAATAATAAAAAATAATAATGTGTTTTGAGCGTATGTAAATATGTACGGTCGAAATATACATATGCTCTTTGGCACGCACTACTACCCAAACGGCTTGACGTATATTATAAAAAAAACTGCATAGAGTTTCCCACTTCCATCACTACATTTCTTATAAATATTTAGTAGCAATGGCATCCAATTCACTTAATGACACGTGCCGTCCATGAACATTTGTAACCATATCAATACAGAACATGCATTCTAGCTGAAGTCAAATTACATTTGCATTGCCATTTTTAGGGAATGAGATCGGTGGACTAAGATCGCTTTGTATTCAAGTCAGCTGGTATCCACAGCCACGACTTTTCACTGAAATGCAAGATATATAAAATAATTATAACTTTTATGTAATTAATTTGTCAAAATCTCATAAAAAGCGTTAAATTAAACTTATTATCGTAAAACTAATATATTATTGTGTTGAATAAGTAGAAATTGACATACGTTTTCTTTTAATTTTCAAAATATGTACAGTAATATATGTTTTAAACAATTTTTGTTATTATATTTATGATACTGTTATTGCAAAAAATACAAAATTTCTACTTGTACAAAGATTTAAGAAACTAGGCAATGAGCCGTACAAAACTTGGCCATGTCCTTTTTAGTTTAATTTATATTTTCATTTTCTTTATCTTTTATAGGTGCATATTTAATAGCCCTATTGCTCTGTGGAATAGATTTATACGCTTTCTCCTACTTCGTGAGTTACTACTTCAACGAACGTGGTGCCTCTATGTTGCTCATAGCTCTTACTTTTACTTGCGGTAAGTAGCCTTTTTACTTTATATTAACATTATGTTACTTTAATTTAATGATTGGCTGCCGTTAAATAAATCCAACCAGAAAATATGATATTTTAGTTTTGTAGTTAGTTGGCGTAAGAAATTATCAGACAGTCCACGAATCATCATCATGAGATATGTTATAGGAAAAGTGATGTCAATCGCTAATAGACATCGTAAATCATTCAATCCCAAATACGATTAAAATCCTACCTCGTTCTACCACTGATGCGTTGTTAACTCTGGCCACTAACTTCGAACGAATTATGTACATTAGAACGAATGGTCTTCCTTACCTTTTTTTTGTCACGGGGGGAAATCGTCAAAGGTACCCAACGCCGTGGGAGCAACTCCTGATTATGTGGGATTTTTACCGCACTAACTGAGGTGGCCGACCTCAGCGCTGTGTGGAGGACTCCGGAATCTCTAACGGAACACAACCGGAGTCCTCCGAGCACGGTGCCCCTTTGAGGCTCTTTCCCAGTGAGCAGTACGCTCACCATGCCTTGCACCGTGCCCGGTGTTTACGAAGGCATGCGATCAAACATGCCGCCATCCTTCCCGAAGTCACTTGACTGGACGGCTTTAGCTCCTACTCTTGCCGCCCGCAACCCCGGCAGCCCGCTTTTAGTCGTCTTTTACGATAGGCAGGAAATACCGTCGCCCTATTCTGGTCCCAGAACTACAGGGACAAGATCTTCCTTACCTAACACTTCAATCCAAAAAACAAGGGTGTTATCAGATAGAAATGAAAGTAGTGCAGTCACTGTAATAATAAGGGGTTCTTTCATTTTTCAATAAATAGAGTTTTTTATAAAAATTACCAAATTTCGACGTACTTTAATATAATGCATTAGGAACTACCTAAAACAGCTGAGGAAGCTGTGACGCTTACTAAGATTTAAGTTATATGGCTCTTTTCATTCTTGAATAGCAGAGATATATAAGTACCAAGTTATCAAAACCATATAAACTTTAAATGTAGTTTCTCTTTTCATCAGGCTTCCTATCCCCAATCCTAATGATGGCACTCGATGATCTGAACACGACGGATAAAAAGCCCCTATTCTCCGTTATAATGGACACGGTCGGCCTGGCGATACCGGCGCACATGTTTTCGAAAACTGTAATCAAGATGACGGACACGTCGCGGCTAAACTCCTATTGCAGGAATAACTTCGACAAGTGCCCTGCTCTACCGTATTTTAGCGATGAATTCGACGCCGATCTTTGTTGTTGTGGGTATTTTTATGATAAATCTTACCGTTTTACTGAAAATCGCGAAAAAAAACATTTTTTTGACAATTGACCTTGATTTTTTTCCCGTGCACGGGAATGATGGGGAACTTTCAGGTTTTGTTTATTATTGTCTTTTGAAAAATTGTACCAATATTCAGCTTGTAGCGAATATATGTGATTTAACACAAATTTTTTGGTCCTATTTGACAGGTAAACTATAGGTAATTTGGTTCACTTGCAACGCTGGTTTTCTGAGATGTGCGTGTAAGTGAATGTAGTAGATTTCCCTTGATTAACAATAACAAGTGCCATAAATATATCCAGCCTAAGAATGAACTATACATGCATATATATAATTAATATTTTTAACAAAATTTTTCGTCTTGAACCTTCGGATTAACTACACATTTAGTAAGGAGATTATGGGCGTACCTTAAATATATAAATTAATTGATGATTTTTTAGTATTTGATACTACTACCTACTTTAACAAAAGAAAACAACGTTCAATATCTCTTGTTGTTCTGTTGAAAATAAATTTCGTTTGCAGCCAAGGGCTCAGCGGACTCTGGACCGTACAATCATTTAGCTTTCACCGACTTAGCGATGGGATACTACCTAATTATTGTGATTTTCCAGTTTCTCATTTTCACCGTTAGTATTACGAGCTTTTTATCCATATTAGCAACATGGTAGAGCGAGTTTGCCCGGAGAATTACCACCCACCTGCATATTTCTAGGGCGAGGCAGTTCTCGCGTTTTGGTAATAGCGTTAGTTGCCTGCTCACATTCATATAAACCCACTATCTTAACCCTTGCCAGTAGCAACGCAACTGTGATTGACTTAAGATTGAAGCCCTGTTCTATATGAAGTTGTTTATTGAGGTTAATGGGCGTAGGAAATAATTACCATCAGGCTACTTCAAAGTGACAAAGGCGACCTTTTTTTTGCTCGTCAAATTTCAAAGATATAGGTGTTATCTAGATTCTCACCTTTTTTAGCTGACTTTAATTGCTCTGGCTCCATTCTGAAAGTAGTCGTGGGCCTGCAATTAAGGAAAGATAAATTTTACTTTATTTTGAGACTATGTCCCCTTTTTTCTACCTTTTATAGCCAATGTACTTTAATTTCTAAAAAAAGGTGTTAACTCCAATTAAGTCAAATAAATTGAAAAGATTAAAAAGTTGAGAATGATGATTGACGTAAAGAAATAATTAAAACTGATGTTTGATAAAAAAGATTTTCTGATTAGATTCTGGTACTTCTCCTCGAGTATGGCTATTTCAACCGTTGGTGGAACGTTATCGGGAAACTTCGGAAAGTGGAGACGCCTAAAAAGAATTGCAATTGCCCAGAAGTTGCCCGGGAAAAGGCGTACGTCGGGAACACGATGAAATTAGGTATACATAATATTACAAAGGTTTCCTACATATACAAACGACAGAATTGCCTGTTTTGTGGGACCAAGTTAATAAACACCTAAAATTAGAACAGTTATCTATTTCTTTTTAAATTCAGACTTCGTTTAATTAAAAATTAAATCGCATCATCATCATCATCAATCGCATGTACTTTAAAAAAATAATTTATAGAATAAGTAAAGAGACAAAATTTCTTATATTGAGGATTTTTTTCCATGTTTAAATGTGAGTGAAATTGCGGGGCAAATCTAGTTAAATCATAAATTACACTAATAATCCACTGGGGACCCCAGAACGTAGTTATTGCAAACCGGCATGGCAAATATCGTAATGATCACTGTTCTGGTGGTGAAGAACTGTAGACAGTGGTCATACATTTTGAATCATGTAGTCTAGCACGAGGCACCATTTCAAAATTTAATTATGTAGAAAAATTACATTGTGTTTTCGGTATTCTTTTAGTTTCTTAATTTATTAATTTAAAAGTTTTACTCGGTCGCCCACCAATCTTTGTATCCTTGGGGTTAAGGCGAAATATAATGGGAAATATCAACAATCGTCTCTAATTCTTATTTACGAGAGTGAACCTCACACAATACACACGACACGATAACCGACAGCCAAGCACATGTTACTATTAAATTCAGTATTAACATAGCACGGTTTTATACTGTACAGTGCCGATGTACTTGAGACGACTCATTTCTATTCACGGAAAGCGAGGTATTTATTTGAATAAACAAAGAATACTCAACGGTGTGTAAAAACTACTAATTCGCACTTGGCCAGCGGACTAGAATATACCTCAAAGCTCTCTAATTCTGAGAAGAAACCCGTGCTCAGCAATGGAACAATAATTGGTTGACGACAACCAAAACGGAACTAGACCACTCATTTAGCTATAATGTAATTATTTCTTAATAGGTTTTTATCTGATTTCAGATAGAAAACAAATCACAGACACTATGCTGCTTAAGAATGTATGGAAAACATACTATGGATTGCTTGGCAAACCAACTTTCGCTTTACGAGATGTGAATTTCTCAGTAAAAAAGGGTAGGTAGTACTTATAACAAACATTAATTCATTAAACTAAATTATAAACGTGTTAAGAAAACTTAAAAAAATAAAATTCAAATCTCAGAAATATCATGATGCTACTAAATTAAAAGTTACTCTAAAAGTAGCAGAACTCGCCGGGATTCAATTGCGGACTTCCACCTACTCATGTGTACCTACGCCTTACAACAATATAAGCTTGCTGTGGATTGAAAAATATCACAAATCCGATACACTTACATTAGGCGGTTCACCTGTGGCCGATTTCATGGCTTACGATACTATTAAGGGTTAGTGCGATAGCTAACAGTGACAACATGCGCTGAGTGAACTGATATATTACTTTAATGCATACATATAATATAGATCAAAGTTTCACATGTCTGTACATTGTGTAGTGAGACCTGAGAATAAGTTTAAAGAAAATTCAATATTTCCAAAATTTTTGACTGTCTGAATAGCTTCAAATCAAAATTACAGAATTTAATTTAAAGGTGTGTTGTACATAAGTTATTACAATTAAAACTTATGTTACTTTTTTTACAATTGAAGCTTATGTTACATATGAGAAACTGCAGGGTACAACTAGTTTAATACGGAATGTAATTCAGGTGAATGTTTCGGTCTAATCGGAGTGAATGGTGCGGGGAAGACGACCACATTCAAAGTAGCAGTCTGCGCAGAATCAGCTACGCACGGAACTATTTACGTGAATGGACAATTTGTTGGAAGTAAACAGGTAATTTAAATTTAAATATTCAGGGATAAGTTGCCCCTCCCCCGTAGCATAGGCGAGAAAGGACAAAAGCTTTTTTGTCCACAAATATTTGGAATCTATTTCGTACCCTAGAGTAAAATCAAAAATTATTGTTACCCCACCGCCGATGGTTTTTTTTTTTGTAACTTTTAGCAAACCTTAGCTTATTATCACCAGAAAAAACGAAAAAAAGTGAAAAATTAGTAAAATCAAATTAAGACCACTACGCGGAAACAAGTAAATATAAATATTTAAAAATTTGTGTGTTAAACCTGTCCTATCTATATACTCTCTGGAACAGACTTCTATCTACAAGTAAAAAATCTTGACTACGGCTGTAGTCCTATTACTTATATGATCCTCGTAGCGGGTTGCCCTACGCTCATGTATATAACTGTTGCAGCTGCATGTACATTTTGTCATAAAATAAAACCATATATTTTCAGTACATCCGTTCCCTTGGTTACTGTCCTCAATTCTTTGGTCTGGATGAATTTAGAAGTGGAGCTGATAACCTGCGTATGCTGCTAGTCCTTCGAGGGTTTTCTGATGAAGATGTCAAGAGGGAAACCGATTCTTGGCTCAATGTTGTTGGTAAAGAACTTTGGTATATATCTTTGCTAAACAAACAAAAATAAACTTGATCTTACAAAATCTTTTATAACATCAAGAATATCTGCTACCCCTAAAATATTGCTGTTGTTTTCTTAAAAAATCGGCACGTATCCGTTGAAATGAATGTGGGTATAAATAAGTTTTAAATATACCACACCGGATATCCGAATCCATAGCCATAGAACTAAAGATTACTTTTAACGTTACATGTTTTTGCTCCCCAGCCCGCCCCGGATATCACGTTTTAGAGGCGGCAATTTCAGCTTTTTCTTGTCAAATTACTTGTTTTTACTATAATAAAAAACCTGCGTCCCCATGCGTCCCCGGGTGGTGCGCTTAAGGGCTTCAAAATTTACAAATACGTCTGCAACACCTCCAAATTTTCCTTTTTTTCCTCACCGACATATTCCTACGGGCAGCACAATGTTTCGCACCGAACGTCGCATAACGCGTCTCTGACTGTTTCCTCTGACCAAGGGATGACTCGCCACGCCAACCGCGTGGTGGGCGGCTACAGCGGCGGCATGGTGCGGCGGCTGGCCACCGCCGCGTCGCTGTGCAGCGGCGCGTCCATCACGCTACTGGACGAGCCCACCGCGGGCGTCGACACCGCCGCCAGGAGGCTCCTCTGGTCCGCGATGAGGCGAGGCTTACAGAACGACAGATCGATAATGCTCGCTTCCAATTGGTATTAGTGTTTTTAGCTATTTTTTAGGTTTGTGTGTGACTAATTGTGTGTAGTTGTCGGGGGAGAAACTGAGTAAACTACTAATCGTGTGTTGATGTCAAGGCATTGAAAATACAGGCAAAACCTCGAACATCAAAGGGACGATTTGTTTATTATTGGAAACAATGAAACTAATTTGACGGAAACTTTTAAGCGAGGCGATGCGTTGTCGAATCCGTTTGGATTGCAAATGTCCATGAGCTACATTAATTTCTTTCCATCAGGTAGCCCTTCTACCTAATAGTTCGATACAGATATAAAAAAGCAAAGACACAACACATACCTAGAAAATAAGGCTTACTCAACCTTAGATTACATTTTCGAATGTTTTCTGTCGCAAAATGAATAAACTGAATTTCACTGATTCAACACAGCATGGACGAGATGGAGATGCTTTGCCAACGAGTCACGATTTTGAAAGAGGGAGAAATGTGTGTTTTGGGCACGCCCCTCGCGCTTCGGGACCAGTACGCTGCGGGACATTCCATCCTCTTGAAACTAAGAGTCAACGCTGTGCAAGATCGTTAGTACATCTTTACTCTTACCGAACTTTTACAAAATGAATGTATAAGAAGAGAAACAAAGAGAAATATGTGAATGTGTAAATTTGGCCATAGTTATAAATAGAAGGGGAAGGTACCCTTTTTCCGCTTGGCGTCCCCAAGAAGAAGAAGAGAGAGGTAGAACCCAAGAGATAGAGAAACATAGAAAATTTTCGTCGGAAAAAGCAGCTTACCCCAACTATAAAATGCAAAATCCACTGCGCCATGCCGTAACTGCCCCCTCCCAGGATCATCGGCTAAACCCCCTTTAATTGTATGATAGTATTATGCGAGAATTGGTTTTCTTATAAATATCGATGCAATCTTTAAAAAAATCTTGCAGTCAGCGACTTGTACACAAATATTTATTTAGTGTTTCCTCTGCTGGACCTACAGATTTTACATTTTTGTTTTCCAGGCACTGGATTCGAGAGGGTAGAAAGATTAAAGCGTACGATGGAAGACAATTTTAATTGCAGTCTTAAGGATGAACATCTAGTAAGTGCATCTAAATAACCTCTAAAAATTTCAGTTCTGGAAAAAAATCTATGAAAGTTAGGTACACAAGAAAAGTTTATCTGTCAGGCCCTAGAACCCAATGAAGGAAAAAAAATATCAAGTGAACTGCAAAAGTGTGCTCCTATAATCTTAAAAATATATATTATATTTCATCATTTACATTGCAGACGTCTCTCCATTATCAAATCCACGAAAAACTTCTATACAGCATCATCTTCGAGAAGATGGGTCAGCTCGCCCACGAGTACTCTGATCTGATAGAAGACTACTCGGTCACTGACACAACACTGGAGGACGTGTTCCTTTACGTCAACGAAACCTAACAACGACCTATTAATTCCTAGATTTTAAAACTCGTTCTCTAATATTAAAATGACTGTACCACGTGATTATCACATGATTAGAATCTATTGTGATAAAACTGTAAGCTTTCTTACTCTTATCCAAAGAACCATGAGACGTTCTGTAGATGCGGCAATCATCAGCGTTGAGAATTTTAAATTTCAGTAAATTTTGCTGTGCTGTGCTTGTGAACGGACACACTTTTTTTTAATTCTCAACGGTGACTTAAAAACGCTTGAACCAAATGTTTAGTGCGTCTGGTTAAGTGCAATGGTTGGTATTATAATCGATACTATCATGATTTCATATTCGCGAAATAATAATTGTAATTTATGGTTATTCGTTTGTAATTATTGTTAATTTATTATTGAATTGAGATCACGTAATTAGTAACATATCACATGTCTTGTTTGAAATGGCTTGTTTGTAAATAAAGATGAAATAATAAATAAATTGGGCTTTCGTTCACTTATTAAGAATTAAATAGGTTTACCTACGAAATATGGAGATTTTGTAATTTCTTCCAAAAAATCTTTCTTCTGATTTTTTTTATATTTCTTAAGTTGCTTTACCCATGGCTGTGCTGCTAGAGTTTTGCTACACAAATTCTATTATTTTCTCTGAATCAGGTACGGATAATTCCCATTTCTTCATGTTTCTACTTAGAACACGCAATATCTTCGTAAATACGCTTCATTAGTATATAATAAATAATTCTATCAATATTTAAAAATGTATTCTAAGAAATATATAGTAATATTCATTTTTTACTTTTAATAACGTAAAGAGGTCAAAATCTTCTCTTTGGCATATGTTTGACAAAGCCAAAGGAGACGAAAAAAATTCGTTTTTTGCATTATTTGATAAGTGGTAAAGATTTCTTCTTTTCAATACAAAGAATATATTGATTCAAATGGCTCGCAAGGGTCAGGTTTCCATCCAGGACTCTGTAGAGACAAATGAAGACTTTGAAGCTTATTTGGAAGCTCATTTCCATCAGCTAATTTGTAAGTCCTATTCGTCATAACAAAAGTCATCCTCACAAGTCTTTATTTATTTCTTTATTTGTTCGTATGTGTGGGTCAAATCTTACAACTGAATTTTATGCCAGTAAACCTCAACCGATCGACTTTTTAACTATACTTTAATTAGTACTTAAATTGCCTTTAAGATTAAATAGCAGTCAATCGTAATTATTTAAACGTTAAGACGAAAGTAGAACGGAACAATTCGTAAATGTAGATAACCAGATTTTGATCGACACCTACTTTCAATCCTCGACTCCACGCCATAGACTGGATTGAGTCGTTTGCTACCTCTTTATTATAAAAAATGTAATCGTTGGGGGATTATTGCTCAGAGGTAATTATTTTGAATTTTATGCTAATCCACCCAGGTATGGAGGTCTATTCGGAGTTTTGTGGAAACTGCCTGGCTACGGGGAACGCTATAAGGAAGGGCAAACTGGAAATTGGTCAAGATCGGATAGCGATGGCCAAAGTATTATGTGAATTCTATTTATACCATTAATCTATACAAATAAACGAACATCCATCAGTATTTTGAGGTCTAATGACAAAAGCTTATCCAAAGGGTCTTTTAAAGTCACCATGCCTAGCGTGCAAGTTGGTGGCAGCAGTTGTTGCCCATTTCCTGAATTTTATTCATAAGTCGCTCAAAACATCCACGGAAAGAAGGGCTAGTGCTATATACAAGACGGGTACTACAAAACACGAATAAATGATTTCGAGCGTGAAGGTCGATTTTTTCATATTCGTCAGTCCATACCTCAGGACTGGCTGTAAGGATTTTGATTAGACTTTTAAGCAAGGATAGAGTGACGATCATGTGGGATGTTTAATTGTTTACTAATCAGCGTCGTCCCAGTAAAAGATTTTTATTCCGTGCACAGGAAAGAAAAAAATCAAGGGGAGGATTCTTTTCGTCTTTCTTTTTATTTTTGACAAATTTTGGAGTCTAAAATTCTTACCTGCTCCCCAGTTCTCACTGGATGAGTAAAAAATTGGAGACTAGGCGACCTTTTTTTTCGTCGATCACCACTTTGAATCCCATAGACCCATGCGTGTATTTTAATCACGTTAGTAAACGCATGGATCTAGCTTTGTTAAGAGGGGAAGAGGGTTCATACTTACGTACTGGGAAGCTTCTACTAAATCAATTGCATGTCCAAACTCTTACATGATATTTAAACTAGATCTTTAAATATCAACAATTTATTATTTAAATAGTAAATACTTTTCAGGCTTTAGCTGACACAATAGACGTTTTGGAGAGGTTCAAGCATAAGAGCGAGCCTGTCTTTCTTTTCATCTCGGTTATGTATCAATTACGACACATGATTTTAGAAAATATTACAAGACTTATAAGTAGATTAAATAATATTTTAAGTCAAAAAATGAAGAGTTGAATTCCACTTTAACCACAAATGCGCTGTTAATTAATATCCTCAGAACGCAATGCTTCAAATCTTGTCAATCTTCAACCTTCAAAAAAACGGCACACCAATTCTTACAGTTCAAAATAATCTACATTATTTAATACTGTCTTAAACTTGCCAGGTGGTAGAACCAATGTTGTTCGACCGGAGAAGCACCACCGCCACACCTATTTCTAGCGTGAAGCAATTCTTGCATTTCCGTGGAAGGGTCTGGTTGCCGGCTCACTTTTATATGAGGCGACCATTTCAGCCCTCGGGAATAGTAACGCATCTGTGATAGACTTCATATAGAACCCCTGTTGTAGGTATATGAAGTTGCTTACAAATGTCCATGGGCGGCAGTAACCACTTAACATCAGGTGGGCTGTTTGCTCGTTTGTTACTTCATATTTATAAAAAAAAAAACTAAAGACATAATTTCGGCATTTCAAAAACAATAATATAAAGTTTATTCAACTTAACAGAAAGGTAAACTGACACGTGCAATGTTCGGGGCGAATGGCATTGAGCTATGCAGGATCATTGAGGAAGAGCTGGGCTTGATGCAGAAGGAGATCGCTACGGGCGTGACGCGACCCAAGCAGGAAATCCAAGAGCTGCTACCTGAAGAAGCGGTATCACACTCTATTTCTATTCAGTTATCAAGTCATTTATAGCCTTT
>DWNE01001348.1:0-22417 GCA_018249875.1 Cecropterus toxeus | reverse complement strand
TTCAAAATCGCATATCGTGAGTACCCGTAACATATTACAATTAATCAATTCCGCGATAATATCAGCTTAAAATCATACTTTAAAAACAGTAGTTTGCTATTCAAAAAACTGAATATCCCACAAAAGCCAGAACACTCTATTCGAACAACACTAGCCGGAAGATTCACATTTGCAGAACGCTTACAAAACGAGGCATCAAGCCGCATACGTGTTGAGGTTCAACTTGCATTTATTCACACTTTCATCAACGAGTTCAACATTTTATGTCTTATTGTCTGTGCAGAGGGAATGACCACGATATCATGTATGTTTTTGATCTATGCAATGTATGTTTTAATGTCAGTTAAGTAAAGTAGTAAAGTAAATAGTATACATATATTAAATAGTTATTCTTATTTAAAGCTGTACGTTTTTTTAAACGCGGATAAGACGGGTGTAATGTGTCGATTCGAGATTTGTCGGTGTCCGTGAAATAAACTCATGAAATTCATTCTAATGAAACATACAACTTTATGAATCCTAATGGGTACGTCGCGGTGCGGCGTTCCGGGTATGGGGAGCAGCTAGTAATAATCATAACATGATCAGCATATCCGAAAACTGTACTTAACATTCAATCAAGGACTCGTTTATTAAAATTGACTGCAGTATGAGCAGCAAATCTAACAGGTTACAAAGAACAGACCCTTAAAACTTTCACAATAATTGGCAGTACAGTTAAACTTTAACTTTATCCAGCTTTGTTAATAAGGAACTGCAATTTGAATCGTCTGCAGTCGAATCCTGAGTACATTAATTGTCTTTGGGTCGGGTGACCCTATCTGGGCTAAAATTACACTAGACACAAAGAAAATTTAAGTGTATTTTGGTTCAATTAGTGGCCCTGCAAGGGGTGTGGAATTGCGCAAGGGTGTAATTTATTTTAAGTGTGACAGTCGAGCAGTTTAACGGCTCTGGGCGACGATTATACCAGTTCAGCTTTGCCATTGGCAGTTTTGTTTTTAGTTTAAATAGTTTAATCCATAATAAACTATACTGTATTATATATATATTAATTTAGTTCTAAAATAGTTCCCTTTTTTTAAAAGGAAACTGTGATGTCTTCATAACTAAAAGATATGTTATTTAAAAGTATTTAGATAAATATTGAACACGTAGATTAAACACCTAGTATCTAAAATGATGAACTTTTGAATTGAACTAATATAAAATTACTATCTATTCAATTAAAATACAAGATAGTTTAGTATAAGTTGTATTGTATAGAACAATGAATGCTAAAACAATTAGGGGTATGAAAATAAGTAGGGGACAGCAAATCGTTCTCAAAGCACATAAAAGAGTGCAATTAAACCCGTATTTACTATCAAAATACGGGTACATAAACAGTAACTTATATCGGATCTAGTAACCCTTCCAAACGTAACGTATAAACCAAATTATACTGTAGAAACAATGTTAGAGAAGCAAACATAAATTTCGATCTTACACGGCTAATCAACATAGAAATTGTAATAGGAATATCGGGCACCCAATTACAATACATTTACATACAGATTTGGTTAGATTGAATTTCCACGGTTTCAGCCTGTTAATTTGCTTAAAAGGAAAGTAATTGGTTCGGTCGATTTAGCTCGCAACTGCAACCGAGTATGTTATTGGAAGCGTCTTAATAAAATTCAAAGGGAATTTTCCTCAGTAAATATAAAAAAAAAGTTTTTAAAATAATTTCGAAGCAAGTTTATACATGTAATAGTCCAATATTAAATTTTAAAAGCGCCGAGTAAGTAGTAACTTAGCCCTAACAATAGTTCCATATAAAATTTTAGAATGTTTTTTAAAAGCATAGTCTTTGAAAACTATACAAATAGACAATAATATGTTCGCAAGTTCTGAAAAGTTTAGGATAAAGCAATGAAGTTAAGGTAATTGTGCGCATAAACTTTATGTTGATAGGTTTAATACTTTTGGATCTATATTGATTCTAAGAAAAAACAGTTTGTACTTTCTTTTTTGGACAAGTAATACTAGTAAATCACTTTTGTATTAGTAATAGTAAAACAATAAGTATTTTATTTATTAATCACTATTGTCCGCAATAAATAAATGTATATTTAAATTGAATAAAAAATTATTAATTAATACGAATCACACAAACACGGTATAAGTCACTTATTTGATTAACGTCACAAATATCTATAATAACCGATGGTATGAGGACACACAGTCACTATATAACCGGGAATCTAACCCTATCCTAAACTCTGTTTCAAACCGTTGACCTACAGTAATGACCGCGTAGCCACTCATATCGCAAACGATTGTAATGACGTATTTTTTTTTACCTGACTGCGTCAGAAGAAGGGTAATGTTTTTCGAGCGTACGTATGTTTCTTTGTTTGTATGTATGTCCATTTCTTTGCAAAGCGCTACAAGCCAAACGGCTTGACGGATCGTGACGTATGACATGTCATTACAATCGCCTCAGATTGGTGAGTGACATAGGCTATATGATTTTTAGAAACGGCGCCTGCAAGTAGATGAAAAGGGACGATTTTTTTATTATCACGACAATATGGGTATCAAATGAAAGCTACTAAATAGACCATTCTGAAAATATGATTATATACCTACTATGATACATTTACATAACTATTTTGGTAAAAACATATATATAAATCGTTAAATTAAATATATCAATATGAACAAGAGATGCATCTTAAGCAGTCCGGTTTTTATTACAATGTTTTTAATGTTACTAGTTTTGAGAAAATGCACTAAAACTTGTACTAAAGCTATCATGCACCATCTAATATACTTTCTAAATCCGCTAACTGTTTTTTATACCATTTCACTGTCATAAAATGCAGGCACGTTAATCGGAACAGCAGCCGTCAATAGTCAATAGTTATTTTGAACGGAGCGGCTAATCGTTTTATTCGACGCAATTGTGTTCAGTGAATAAATATTTCTTTATTTTTTTGCCCACGGCCCTATGGCTTCCGCAGAATAATTGTACAATTCGACAATAGTGACGCGTGCCGCCTAGAGTGTTTTCGTTGGCAATTATTACTATGAAACGGTATTACTTGTGCAAGTCAAGAGTGAATAGAGGAAATACGAGTAGTCTCAGTTATTGGGATTATTAGTATGCGATATGCGAAAAATGTTTTAGTGGCAGTAGCGACGATAGCGTTCTAGGTTATGTTATTTATAAATCCTTTTATTATAATTTTGACTCGTAATGGTTTTAATTCTTGTTTATTTTTAATTTAGTTATTTTTTTTATATGGGAAATGCACACGTATATTCAAGGTATTAGAAATGTAGTGTTGTATTATGGACGGTCGTAATTTTGATCTCATTATTTGGCAATTGTAACTACTGTTGATACTAACTTCTTGTTTAGTACTAAATTTTATATAAGAATTTTATGTCTTTATGAATAACATAAAGACATAAGATTATTATTTAAAAATATATAACTACAATAAAGTGAAAACGGTGACGTTAAAGCTTTAAGTCTTAATCGTGAATACTAATGATGTGAAGTAGACATTTGAGTAAAACTGAAACCTTTAATTTGAATACATTCGTAATAAACGTAAACAATTGGTTCATTTTGGGTTGCCATATAATTATTGGACGTGAATACTGATTATAAATCGTAGTCAATGAAGAGTGTCATGATGGGTGTCACTGCGCTTAAAACATGTGTTCTGTGTTAATTCGTGTGAAATTGCTTCATACATTTTTTAATTCATTTTCATTTTAAGAACTGTTTAATCGACATTTTTTTGGTTCTTACTTTATTGCTTTCATTTTTTATGATCTTAATAAATAGCATGTTTTCCTCAAAGTCAAAGTCAAAGCACTAGAATAAATTTGTATTTCATACAAATACTATGAAAAACAAACTTATGTTAACAGTAAATAAAGTTAAACAGTTACCTTTAAGTAAACTGTTTAACTTTACTATTTTTATGACAGAGCTATATTTTCCCTACAAAATTTGTGAATGATAATGCGACGGAACCCTTGGTCTACGAGTCCAACTAGCGCTTAGCCAATTTTCTTTTGTTAAGACAAAACAGATTCTATCGGATCAGCAAGCGGTATATAATTATATGTTATTATTTTTCATCTGTTTATCTAGCTTTTTAATTCACTCGCATTATTAAAAGGCATGTACAAAATTTAGAAACACATTTTCATTGTGACATTTTTAAAGATTTTTTAATTGAAATGTAAAGGTAAATATTATTATTCATAACAAATTTTAATGTATTTTCCACATCTATGAGTTCACGTAATAACCGTTGTGGTAAAACGCTGTGTAATATCATATTTTCTTCCCCTACGCCACAGAGCACAATGCACTCATAGGAAATTATCTTTTATACATTCGCCATGTGGCTCGTTTTAGAGATGGGAAAAAATGTAACAAAAAAACGTGTTGTGTTGTATAAATTTAAACATGGTTAAAAAATAAACAACAATATATTTAATCACATATATGATTAATATATATAACTAAATATAACAAGTAGTGAGATTGGTTATTTTGTGATATTTTTTTTTAATATTATTTATTTCTCCATGGTACGAATTTCTATTAACTTTTATTTTAATCGATGTATGAGAATGAGATCAATGTTTTTCAACGTATGTAAGTGTATATTTGTATGCACTTCCATTTGTTTTGCAGGCTCTTCCCTAACGGCTTGATGGATTGTGACATGTGACATATCATTGGAATTATCTTTGTTTTCATTGATACAGGCTATATAATATTGAAATATGACGACTTGAAACTGAAAAAAAACGAGTGGAAGGGGATGATTTATATTATTTCTAAAAGTTAAGATATTATAATGTTTATAATAATGTTTTTTATCAGTTATTATAATTTCATCCATCTTTTCAATTTTTTGAGAGCGTCTGTTACGCGTAACGCGCCATTTCAACCAGTCCTTTGCCTACAGAATCCAGCGGTTTTCTCTTATCTCTTTCAGGTTGTCAGTCGTATGGTCGGGAGCGACATATAATTCTTGCCCAAACATGGTTGCTACTTGCCACTCGAGGACCTTTCTTCCGCATAGGCAATTTTTTCATTCCTCATTTATTTTTTCATTTTGCCAAACCTTGGCATTACCATTTATTTTCTAAGTATGTTTGTGATAATGAATATACGATCGATGCATTTTATTTAAAAATGTCATGATTTCGTAAACAACTGAATTTTTAATGATATTATTGTTGTTATTTTTCATATGTTCCTTCCAATGAACATTATATTTGTTTATTAAGGACATCACTAGCTCATTTCCTTAATATATACTTTAACGCGACTTTATTTGCTCAAATTTGATGCAGTTTAAAGGGTGCATAATTTACTTTGGTGTAATTATTTTACAATAGGGTTGCGCAGATGCCATCCCCCAAATTAGGTTCCGAAGAAAATTCCGAGGGACCGAACTTTGTACCGAAATTTATAATTAAATCGTGTTGTCGTGTGAATAAAATATTGATGACACTGTTTTGTTTCAAGTTACATAGAATATTAATTTGAATTTATGAGTCAAAGTTGCTTCATAGAATTTAATGATATGGCATAAATTTGTATTTTTTGTGAAGAAGGAAATAATATTATATCCTGATTTTAAGTAGGTTGTAGGTATGTTATAGGTTGTAATTTATAAATAACCATAATATATATTAACACTATTATATTTATGTAGCTTCTGTTTTTATTCTAGAAGTCCTAATTTCTTCTTGGAAATATTTCTCCCAGAAAAATTTTAAAAATATTGGAACGGTAAAGCATCTGTGTGTCTAATACCTATTAGTTATTTATACATACATTTTACATTCATAAGGGTTTTAAAACCTTTATCGCAAGGACGGTTTAAAATTTAATCATTATTTTCATTTGCACGTAGCAAAAACATGTATGAAGTGATGCAAAGTTCCAAAGAGCAACATCTGTTAGAAGAAAGCGGAATAAATAATGCTTTATCTAAAACACGAATCTAAATAATTTATATTTCTTGGTTATTTCTTATACATATAAAGTGTATGTTAAACATATAAAGTGTTAGTTTAATCAACAATCGGGTATTTTTTTGTATTTCTGTCATTGCCAGTACCTATAATCGTAATTGTATGAATGAAGTACATACTTATATACATATATATACATTTGCTAAAAGATAATCTTTAAGCAAATGTTGAAATAGCGGACTAAATTCCAAAGCAGAGGCCGTAGACTCAATAAACGCTTCCTGGCATATTAGGTTATTTCGGTAACTTCGCAAAAAGTTATATTTACATACATATCTTAATACATTTTGGAAGTAATTACAATCTTCATAGGTCCTAAGCAAAGTTGACATTAACCTGATCTGAAAATATTTTTTCATATTATGGTAGGCGTTAATATGGTTTTCTTAAATTATACGTGGAAGATGAATATTGAAACTTACTATATTTACTCCTAAATTACTTAGAATACAACGTACAACGTTTTAACAATCCGAGATAAACGTTTAATGAAATTCGTTGATACGAAAATCAAAAGGCAAATTTTGGTCAAATGTCCTCCGTCGTTCTGAAATTTCCAATTTAGGGGACGTGACCTTTTTCACTCGGACGTCACATGTTCAACAAACGAGGTGTCTTTGAAAACGTAATTAGAAAATTCCCAAACGACGTTACATTCCCAGTTCCCGGATTTCACGAGTCTCTAGACTCGCAAATTAGTTTTGTTCCCGCTTGATCTATTCAAATTTGGAGTACTGAATGCGAGTGCTCTGTGTAAACACTAAATACAAATATGATATACCCTGCATGTAACAATATCAAGAATACGTGTTCTGTTGTCATTAATATGTTACTTTGAAGGATTTAAGCTTGCATTCAAGGATGCCAGTAAAATATATTTAGTTTTAATACGAAGTATTCAACCTTAACCCAGTTTAAATTTGAGGATTAAGTTTTTTTTTTTTTAATTTTATTATGAAATAATTAACGTTCATTGTATCAACAAATACGACATTTGGACACGGATATTTGATCGATATATGATCAGTCAGCAAATAGGTTGAAACATCAAAATTAAATGGCAAAATCATAGGGAAAACCTATCTGAGAAATATCCTCAGAGAAAGCAAAAAAAATATAGATTTAAAAGCAGACATAAAAAATATACAAAAACGGCAAAATACTGTCTTTCTTTGCAATAACTTCTGATATTTATCATATTATTTAAGGTGTAAATTATACATAAATAGAAATCGTATACCGTTAAGCCTACAAACGCATTTAAAAATAGTCGCAAATCCATTGAAACTTTTAAGAGCCTCTTTTTGAAATCTATATATTTGGCAACCATAACATAAGTCGAAAAATATATACTTGCCACCTATTTCTTGTCGCCCACCGTCGCCGAAAGACTTAATCCCCTCTCCTCCTCTTAACAAAGCTTCCACCTGGTGATAAATATTGAAACATTTTCATTTGAAGATAAGGAAGACTAACAACCAACAATAAGACAGCAATAACTTAATAACGACACAAAAGAGAAACATTAAATAATAGCAAGCGGTTCTTTTGCAATTAGCTAAAATAAAGAAGAAAATAATTACGTAATTGTCCTTTATCAATTGGAGATAGCAGAAACAAAGGCCACGTTGTATACAATTAAACTGTCTCCCTAGGGATGCCACTCTTTGAAACTACTTCGTTAATTTATCCAAAACAATTAGAGGAGTGCGCCGCAACACCGTCGAGGCAATTCTATTATTTTATGCTTAACGGAAAGCTGGGTGGCTATGAAAAGGATTTTTTGAACATTGTAACGATATTTGTTTCGTTGTTATGAACTAACAATATTGTGAAAAATAGTAAAACAAGAAACCCGACTGCGTAAAGGGATTTTTTTGTCCATTATGATATACCTAATTTAACGCTGTCCCTAAAACTAGTAAAGAAAAAGTACTATAATATGTCTATGTTTAGAATAGTCTATTTACTAGCTTTCATTTGATACCCAAACTGTCGCGATAATAGAAGTCATTCTTCCTCCCCTCTTTTTCACCTATTTGAAGGCGTTGTTTTTAAGTATTATATGACCTATGTCACTCTGCAAACTGAGACGATTCTAATGATATGCCATACGTCACAATCCGTCAAGCCGTTTGGGCTGTAGCGGGTGCCAAAGAAATGGGCATACTTACAAACAAATATACATACATACGCTCGAAAACTTTACCCTTCTTATTGCGTCATAAGAAAGGTAAAGTTCAGGTAAAAAATAAATGTATACCTCCCATCAGTCAATTTCAGTCCCGTTGCTGGACATGGGCTACATAACTGTTGCCAATACTCATCGTGCTTGAATATTGCTGGACGCATCAACTGTGATAACCAATATCTATGTCGGGTCGATTGATGAGTCATACGATAGACGCTGCTTTACTCTGATATAATTGACTGGACATACGAGTACTTTACGAAAATCGATGGCATTTCATTATTTTATAAGTATGCAGTAACAAACGAGCATGCATCCCACATGATGGTAAGTGGTTACTGCCACCCATGGGCACATGTAACCAACTTCATATAGAACAGGGGTTCTACATGAAGTCGATCACAGATCCGTTGCTACTCCCAAGGACTAAGATGGTCGCCTTATATATACATAAGTGAGCCGGCAACCACACCCTTCCACTAAAACGCACGAACTGCTTCACGCTAGAAATAGGTGTGACAGAGGTACTTCCACTGTCGAACTACATTGCTTCTATCACCTGGTAAAACAGCCTTTCCCTACGAAAGTTAAAGGCTTTAAACATTTCGTATAAATTTATTTAAAAAGCACTCAGTTCTAAAAACGTGATGAGTAAATGATTGAGATTAATTAAGTAAATTAATAAAGGCTTTTGATCTTCGTACAAGTGGTACGTTCTCGTTGGCGCAGCGATGCGATACTCTTGAGTATAGAGCCACTTCTTTATCCTCTTGATGCGTCACAACATGATCTTAATAAGCCTTTTTTAAGGCTGTCTCCCCTAGACTTAAGTGCATTTATCCTAAGATAAAAATAATTTGTTTAATATTTGCTGTAGAGCACTTTGAAATACGAGTGAAGGTATTTTTAATAAAAGCTTATGTCAAAGTATGACATAGGTATATTCATTATATCTGTGGATGAAAAACACACAGACGTCATTTATAGTTTTGAGTCCTTTCTTTCTATATTGAATTAAAAATATATTTTGTCGTCAATCCATTATTGTCCCACTTCTGGGCACGTGTTTTTTCTTAGAATGAGAGAGTTACAGGCCATAGTCTACCGCGCTGGCCAAGTGTGAATAGGTAGACTTCACACACCTTTGAGAACTCTTTTTTTATTTTTTTAGAGAAATTACCTATGTAATTATGAGAGTTCAGTAAAAACGTTCTTAAAGGTGTGCGAAACCAACCGATCTGCACTTGGTCAGTGTCTTTTGTTGCACTAACAGAAGAACGAGACTCTCTAGGATAGGATAGAAATATGTTGATAATGATGTAAATAATGCCGAATGACAAACGGTTTTTCATTGAATATATCATCTTTGTTACATTATTAAATTTCCACAATTATCGGGATTTACCATGAATATGTCATTACAATTACATGCTAACCCACACTGATATATGGGAGAATCGTTATTATCTAAATGTCAAAGTTAATACCAAGTTTTGGGTCCCGAATTGTTTGAGTTGAAGTATGTAGTGGCAGAGAACTTGATGACCCGTCACCGCGTAGTAATATTACATATCGTAACATACAAAGAGATGTTTTGTGGTAGTTATAAAATTGTTTAATCATCATTCCAAAATACTAGTAGAATAATGTAATGAAGTAAAGTAGCAAGGTATATACCTAAAAGATGATAGTCGTAGACTAAGGCAATACGATCGTTGCATCTATTTGTTTAAATTTTGTGAGCGCTATGATTACCAATGTATTGTAAAGGACATTGCATGAATTTCAGGTAGCTGGTTTCTGGAAATAGCAATTTAAATTGTTGCGTATTAGAGGCAACAGAGGCAGGTGAAAATATACATAAGTACCTCCGTCTTTTGTGGACAATATTTGGCGGTCGGTCAGCCTATTGCACTTTTCTCTTCTCTCGTAAGATCCATCACAAATAATAATATATGTAATCCGAACAATTCTCGACGGAACCGAATAATGAACTGTATGTATGTAAATCTGTGTGATTATTCAGTATGTCAGCCAGTAAGAAATAATGAACAGAAATATTTTGTACGGCATATAATGTTAAGTCAATTCTATACATATTAAATGTAGTTTTAACAATAAAATAATTTACATTTATTCACCAGAACAAACATTGCTATCTTCAAATGAACATCTTAGTTTACTAGCTCTGACTGTTACTAAATCAGAATCATAACATCGAATGTTGTTCGAAGTACCTACTGCATCGTCTTTGTGATTGAACTTGTAGATTGCCAGAGACGCTATCAAGAAATAACAATCCTCGGCAAACAGTCTGCAAACGATTTGCATACAGTAAAACTTAAGTATCGTTGGGAACAACGGCGTAGAGGCATTGTTTCAGACAAATTGGATGTGCATGCTTTGAATCATAAGTGAAACGAATGATAATAGTGTAAGCCTTGAACGTTCCTTTGATCACTACAATTCAGCATATATATTTTTTATAAAGATGTGTCCATCAGGTAGACTGCATGCAAAAGCGCATGCAGTCTGCCTGATGGTAAATGATTACTGCCGATGGACATCTGTAACTACATATAGAACAGGGGTTCTATCTGAAGTCGATCACAGATGTGTTGATAGACTCGGGGACTAAGATGGTCGTTTCATATATAAGCGAGCGGCAACCACACCCTTCCACTGAAACGCAAGAACTGCTTCACGTTAAAAATAGGTGTATAATAATCATATAATATAGAAATAAGATGAAAAGTGAATGCACAATGATCCAATAGGGAAACCAAAATATCTATATTCACGGTTCACAAGTTTGAATAGAAATAAAATCAAAACCATTTTAAACGTAGAGCATGCTACATTGCACATTGAAGATCCTCACATCAAATCCAAACACCATGATATCGACAACCACAAAGATATGGGGAATAGTGCAACTGCGCAAACCGACCGTGTGATAAGCCACAGAAATCTACATACACAAACAGGCTGCCGCTGACAGAACGACAAAAACACCATAAATGCCCCATGGATGGCTATATCCATAAACGATTCAGCAATTAACCTAAAGATGGCTCCCTTTATGAATGTGTATTAGACTATCGCATAAACTTATCCATGTATACGGGGTGCACGGCTCCCTAAGTGTCTGGCTTCAGGCAACTTCACCCTCATTTTTTTGTTCAATGTTCGTAAATTGCGCATTCGCAGAAAGATTCGAAAATTGACGGCCGATTATGGCTCGTCTCGTGATGTGGCAATCATGCAATTTTGTATGTACTTTAGTTGTGGCACTATAAAATTTTAGCTGGAAATCTAAGTACTTTGGATTAAAGACATAAAATATGTTCAATTGATCGTAGTTTTAGATTTAATTAGAATACATTAGTTTGTTTATTTGCAAACTTTTTACACCCCAGAAACTGTCTTATTCAGCAAACATCATGAAAAATATGCAAATGGGAGTCGCTTTCAACTTATTTTAAGAGCTTTAAGGGACTAAGGGCAAGGGCGCACAAATTTTATGGATCCAAAATGTAATAGGGGGCTTCTGATGCAACCATAAAAATAACAGTTTCCAGAGTCATATAAAGCGAATTTTTTCTAGGACAGGGGTTTTATTTTAGCGCCTTTTCACGTATATTTTTGAACAGAGATGTTGTTTTTGTCACAAGCTCCGAAGCCGCATGTGTAAATTTTCTACTTATAAGAGTTCAACATTTTGTACACACGAATTTTAAGGAATATTTTTCAAGTATTACTTCGTGGGAAATGTTTGGTTATAAAAATTGAAACGTATATGATGAGCATGGAAAATATTTGTTATTTTACATTATTGCATGAAATTATTTAGATTACAAATTTAACTCATTTACACAAATGTTTATCATACACGCTTTCTACACTCATAGCCCCACGCTAGGATCTTCTCCTGTGTCGTGGGTACCATGGACACACAAACACGAATACACAAACACCAAGACCCAGAACAGAAATCTAAACTCATCATTCATATATCTGTCTGACCGGGAATCGAACCCGGGACCCACTGCGCGTCAGATCGGTATGGTGACCGCTCGGCAACGCGGGTCGTCGAATTCGTCGAATCATAATTACCTGCGCTTAGTATTCTTAGCTACTAGACGAATATTAGACTTTTCACCCGACTACGTCACAAGGAAGGTAATGCTTTTCGAACGTATGTATGTATATCTATTACTTTGGCACACTTGACAACCTAAACGGTCTGAAGGATTGTACGATTGTATATTATTTGAGTTGTCTTAGTTGTAGAGTGACAAAGGCTATATAATTTTTAAATATGGCGCATGGGACAGAACCATTTATCATAATAATACGGGTGTCGAATGAAAGCTAGTAAATAGAGCATTAAAACTTTTAAATAGAATAACTCAGTGTTAAATTTAACTTGAGCTTAATTTAAGATTGCAGTGCTTTTTTAAGTTCTCAGATTTTCTTCGTTTTTATTAAAACTTATTTAATTAACTACTTAACTACGTTTCCAAAAGGGGTCAAGATGCATACGTGTAATTGGGGTGAATATCCTCTATTAGCGAGAGATTTGTCATGGACTTGATCCAGATAAAGCCCTTTGAGGATCGAGCTAACTGTTTAACTACGCTATCCTCCACCTAGTTAAGAGTTTACCCCTTTTGAATGTACGGATATTATGTTTGAACTGAATTTCACGATTTATCAAATCCATTTTCATTTTAGCTGCGTAGAATAGGTTTTCCTTTTGATTTTTAGAGGTAGCTAAAGTTTGAGTGAAAGGCATACTCATATTACCTTATTTATGATAGTAGGAACACAAATAACTATAATGAAGATAAAATAATAAAAAAAATAGTTTAATTTCAAATAATAAATATTAACTTAACAATAGGATAATTAAACCACCAAATATTACACATAAGCTTTATGTCTAAAAAATGTATATATATAATGTAATGCATGATATATAATAATAATATATGATAGGTATCTTTTTTTTCTCTTTGTGAGTTCACGTTACATTTCCCCCGTTCAGAAAGTAAGTACGGAGGCCGCTCAATGAAATGAGCTATTACGCTTTGATATGACGCTCATGATCGATTGAGTGTCCACTCACATTACAACGTAAAGCACAAAGCACCCCTTTTAAATGAGAAACCAAAAAAAAAAGAAAATCCAAACATATGTTAGGTACTACGTAAATAATAATAGTTATCGTCGTCGCAAAACTTTAAACGTCATTTGAACGTAAACTACATTTCATTTTATTAATATAGTCGATTATAGAATACAAATACAAAAGTAACAGTTATATATCGCAAGGTGGTAGAACAAATATGCACCAGAAAAGTACCACTGCCACATCTACTTCTACCGTGAAACAGTTCTTGCGTTTTAGTGGAAGGGTGTAGTTGCCGAGTCACTTACGCGCTTTAAACGCTTTCTACACTCACAGCCCCACAGTAGGATTTTCTCCTGTGTCGTTGGTGTCATGGACACACAAAGACGAGTACACAAACAGATCTAGAACAGAAATCTAAACTCATCACTTACATTTTTGTCTGGTCGGAGATCGAACCCGGGACCCACTGCGTGTTAGATCAGTATGGTGACCGCTCCGCCCCACGGATCGTCTAATACTAATAATAATTACACTCGCCCTTTAGGTACTTAGTACTTATCATAGAGGGACCAGCAAATGGTAAATCAAGACGCACTAAGAGCTTATTCACTCAGTCGGTTCGCCACTTGCTATTGAACTAAAACTCACAGTTGACTAGATACGTTTGTGTCACTGAATGTATTACGTTTCTCTACGATCACCGTTTCCGTTTTCATACATTGCAATATGTATTGCACGTTTATGTTTTCGGTTTCGGTCATATTTTGTAATTACATTGCCATGTTGGGGTAAAACCTAAACGGTGATAGTTTTGGGGAAATGTTATAAAATCGTACGAAGAGTACAGTTGCTTAAGTTAGAAATAGATGAGTTGGTAAATTATGCTATTTAATTATATGTCATTATATGTTTCTGATGAAACTGGCGTTATATAAAGTACGAGAACAATTTATAGTCAAGAAAAACGGAAATTTATAGCTACATAGCATTTAAAGTACGGTACGTTTGGGACTTACTTCAAGGCCGAAATACTTCTTTAGACGACCTATCTATACATCATCGTCAACCCACTATTGTCCCACTGCTGGGCACTGGTCTTCTCTCAGAATGAGAGAGTTTTAGGCCATAGTCCACGTCGCTGGTCAAGTGCGAATTGGTAGACTTCACATACCTTTGAGAATCCTTTATTTTAGAGAACTCTCAGATGTGTAGGTTTCCTCACGATTTTTTTCTTCACCATAAAGCTGTGATAATTGAATTCTAATACGCAAACTAAAGTCCTCATAATGAAAAAATCTGCATTTAAAAAAAATCTTATAAAACCAAAAGTATTTCATCTTCCAAGTATCGCTTACTTTCAGTTCATTCGAGTCTGACACCAAATAGGACTTGTACGCGTGACTACATCCAATACCTCTCAGACTCGCCGGGCTTCGTCGCCATCTGCTTTAAGCCACCTGTCTGAACCACAGAAGTCACGGCTGACTTGCTTCGCTCATAAAATATTTTACAAGCGAAACGGTAAAGTGGTCCATTGATCGTTTCGATGAAACTTTAATATAAGTACCGCGGACTAATAGCCGGAACGTGACTCGAGTTAGAGGGCAATTTTGTAAGGACCTTAAGAATATCATACACCAACAATGTGGATGGTTTTATGTAACAAAAGTTGAATTCCCACTTATTGGACTCGTAAAACTTGCTATGAAAAGTTTATTTTTGTAGTGATTCAACTTTGTTTTATTTTCTTTACATTAATCGATATTTATATGGTCCCGTAGTATCAAATATGCGTCATGAAGTTTGTATATCACAATGAAAAAATTCATACGCTTCATAAAATGTTTTAGCAAAGTTTTGATTACCTACTTTGATATTTGAGCATTTTGAAATTTTGTGCTTTTTGATCACCTCAGGTTGATAACCTATTAATAAGATTTTAAATAAATAAAAGCAAATATTTTACGGGTTTTTCGTATGTTATGTAAAACTTAAGAACGCACGGCGCTTTAGTATTATCACTTTATTTTTTAGCGTAGTAAAATCATTATCGAATTAAGATTGTACGCAGAAAATATCTTAAGAAAAAAATACTTTTCAGTATTCAGTGTATCGGACTCTAAGTACTGTATCGCTGTTGCATAATCCCGCCCAATTTATTCTCCCCTTACAAAGGTCTTATCTTGAATGAGAGAAGCTTGTTTTAATGTCGTTAATTTAAGACTACGGCGTCGGTAACGATTTCATTGTGATGCTGCGTTGTCTACAGTAATCTCTATTGCTTGATTTGAATAGGTATCGACTAAAGGCGCGCAAAACTTCAGTATCAGCGATTGTTGATTCTTTTGATCAAGTTGTAGAAGGCATTGAATGCGACTTGGATGAATGTTGTTAAATTAATTATTAACTTTCACTTTTGGCATTCATTTGAACATGCATAATGTATATTGCTAGGTCATGTGATATCTAACAATTGAGGGCTGATGTTTTTTGAACGTATTTATATGTAAACTAACCATGTATTATAATTTTTATTTTACTTATTTTCAATTATAGTTCTCTTTTAAGTTTCAACAGTCGGGTTTTTTTACGTTAATTTATTTCATTTTTAGATTCCTTTAAAACGATCCGGTACTCGTTCTACATGTGTATGTGTTTATTTATATTTAGTATACTCTTTGCACACAAAAAATATCTAAAGTATTAGTTGCACTTTTATACCAATTGTCATGGCGTTACATGTATCTCTATGTAAGCATATGTGTACCATAAAGGACCTCAAGGAAAACCTTCTTCACAAAACAAACATTCAGGTTTGCAAACTTTCCTAGTGATTAACCAGAGAGCCTATAATTCCCAGAGATCTATAATTCCCAAATTGATATATTAATATTAGGTAAAATAATCTACATTGAAATATATTATTCATCATTAAATTTTGGAACTATAAGCAGAACTATAAGTTTCTATAAATATCTGATAACATGCATATCAGTTTTATACATATTTAACATGTAATCTAAAATCGTGTTTGACATTCTATCTAGATTACATATTGTACCTGAATTTTGTTTTCAGCATATAATTCGAAAGCAAATTGTTATACAATAATTTGTAAATAATATATTACAGATTTAAAACATGTTTAGTATTCCAAACCTGGCTAAGGGAAGAATTTGCTATTATTTTGTGTCTGTCTACTTATTACGCTTTTTAAAGTAACTTACAATTTTCAATAGGAAATTCAAAAATATGTTATGTTTTAGAGTAAAATTCAAAGAGTCAAATGTGTGCATTACTAGAATGCTATTCTAATATAATTTCTATACCCGTACATAGAAATTAGTAGTCTAATTCTAAAAAATATATGAGCATTTTTAGAAAAGAAAGAACACTCGGCAACCATATATCCAGCTATAGAGTCGTAAGAGCTTTAGCGCAATAATGGAGATTTGCTACAAATTTGGAACATCAAATTTAAATTTGAATTAAAACATATTTTTTAAATAAAGGAGTATCAAAGAGCCTGCAGTTCAATGACGGTAATTGGATACTGCCACCCATGGACATCTGTAATCAACCCCAGAAATGATTAGTCTTACCTCAGGAAGGTAACAGATGCGTGGATACTGCTAGGGACTACGTTGGAATGCCTTGGATAAGTATATCTTCTTTACCACACAAACCAGAAGACAACCGCGCTTAACAATGCTTTGATAAATTGTTGTGACGACGGTGCCCGGGGAGTCGAACTACAATGGATTTTACTACCTTTTTAACCAACTCCCTGAATATCTACTTTCTATTCGTCACTTTGTTAAATAAATAATCAAATTATAAATAATAGCAATAAAATTGTTACAGGATTATATAATGTTGTCGATACAACGATAAGCTCACTACGTGTATAATTTGACTTTATCGTCCGGTGGGGACAGTTTAAATCGTGATATAATGAAATGTAGTGGTTTAAAACTGTGTTTAATTTTGCATATGCATACATTGGTTTAAATTATGTTTGTAGTTATGCATAATGATGAATAATTCCGTTAGCTATAACATATTTGTTTGTTAACATATTTAACATACGTATCAGGTCTAAGAAAATGCATAATTTTAAAACTCTACAAGTATTTTGGCACTAAAGCGATAAGAGAGTGACATAGATGGTCGCCACTTATAAAAGTGAGCCGGCAACCACACCCTTCCACCGAAACGCAAGAACTGCTTCACGCTAGAAATAGGTGTGGCGGTGGTACTTCCCCGGTCGAACTAAATTGGTTCTATCACCTGGCAAATATAATGTGATATCTGGTACATACAGTCTACTTCAAAAGTGGTTATTCTGCACTAGGTTTGCTTGTTTTTAATTTATTTAGAGATCAATAACTCCCACATTATTTTTTTCAAATAATTATGTGCAGTCCATCTGATATAATAGGTGGCCACTACGTAGAATGGCAGGTTCTACCACATTTCAGTCGGTTATATTAATACAATAAGCCTAAAAATGCTATTTGTTAATTTATATCGTATGAATATTTTATAGTTTATGAAATGGTATTAAACGAATTTATTTTATGTTAATAAAATTATTTAAAAGAATTGCATAACTTAATTACGATGCTAAATAAATCGCAACGTTTAAAATAAAAATACCTCATTTAACAGGAAAAAATTGATTTAGAGAAGACATCTCAACACCCTCTGGACTAATTCCTAGAAAAACATTTATTATAACGGGAAGCTTAAAACTAGACGAGTGACATACGGTGTTATTCAGAGATTATCATTTGAACATGACTAATGACGTTAATTTACTGGATTCTCCCAACACCAATTTACACTGTGTTTATTCTACCAGTGTTGAAGTATTTGCTGGAGATAAACTTATCGTTAAAGAAAATTGAATATTATTCCTTCGATCCAAAGTGCATCGGTTAGTTGATGCGTTTTTATGTAAATTTGTCGAAGGATTGATCCTCACACGTTACACGTCATTTCAGTGACATACAATATAATTTTTCATCTTGATGAGATCTGTGTAAACAAAGGGAATGTTCTCATACCTAGAAACATATTTTAGACAATGATTCACATGAAACACTTAGAAAAAAAGGAACATATTTGAATAATGATTTTATCAAGACGTCGTAAAAAAAGTGTAGTAAAGTGACTTCGGTTTGTCGACTGTCGACAACCCATTATTGTCCCACTGTTGGGCACGGGTCCTCTCTCAGAATAAGAGTATTATTCTATAGTCCACCGCGCTGGCCAAGTGCGAATTGGTAGACTTCACACACCTTTAAGAAGTATTTTATTTAGAGAACTCTCAGATGTGATCTCCAGATGTTTTCCTTCACCGTAAAGCGGTGATCATTAAGTTCTAATATGCCCAATATTTTAAAAATATCAGAGGTGCATACCTAAGATTTGTACCTCGTACCCTCGATTAAGATGCCGAGTTTCAACAATTAGGCTAGCACTGCTCACTGTTGACTTCGATTTCCTTAATATTAAATATCTCATATAGATCTAATATTAGGTTATTCTGGTCATGTTTATCATGATATTGAGTATCCTTTGTATTAATCTAGGTCATAAACTATATATGTGCCAAATTTTAGCGAAGTAATATAATCATGATGTTATTACCATACTCAAATCCTAATAAACGAATAGTTGTGAAATTCTTAGACCATGTACTATCATCGATAAAGATCTACTCCACTGAATCCTAGTCATATTCCGTTATTGTCCCAGTTTACGAATCCTCTGTCGACCAACGGCTTAAACATTCCAGATTACATATAATATGTTGTGTAATTACTTCAGTGTCTGAACTACTATATATGAATAACTGTAGTATCTAACAGATTCAGTAATTACTTCTATTCTTAACTCTATAGAGTTGATGTTTATGAACAGTACCTTTAGGCTGACCACCCAACGGCTACCACGCCTTAAGCGATAGTTGCTAAAGCTACCTTTTTGCTTAAGCTTACTAACAGTTCCTTAAGCCGCTGCCGCTCGGGGCGGTCCAGTTAATTTTTTGGACAGACGAGTGGTACATGATTGATTTTATGTGAAAAATCTGAAAACATTCCATTGCAACGTTGTATAGATGAATACACTGCTTAATAGTCGTCGAACAGTGTGACAACTGCTTTTGTAGTCGCATTAAACACTACTTAATCGGTAAAGCTACCAGATGCTCAAGCAATAGTAGCCAAAGGTTGGTCAGCCTTAACTATTTAACTGCTTTTATTTTAATCTTAAATCAGAATTTACAAAATTAATTTATGAAAATAATTTTAATATATCTCCAAGTTATATCTATAAAACTTGGAAAACATCGCTGTAGAAAGACATGAAAAAATTGTCCCTTCAAGTTTGTTTAGAAGAAAGAACTCATCGTCTTTCGGTATAAACCTGGGTAGTATTTAAAAATGCATACTGTTTTGTAGGACCCTGAGTATGAGGGTGTGACGTAACGAGCCGTAGCATCAAAGTTTGGGTCTCCGTCTAATAACATGGCAAAAAAATGATAACACACGGAAGGTTACTTTGCTTATAACCGCCGACTGCTGTAAGAGATATAAATAAAATACTAAAGCGTTTCATGATTTAGCTGATTTTGGCAGAGAAAATATGATACTAGGCGAAGTAACGTCGCAATAAAAAATAATACAAATACTTGTATTATTTTTTGCGGCTGTATTCTGCACTGGAGGGAAATTATAATTAATATTTAGGAAACATAATAATAATAGGTGTACTACAGATTTAGTATCATCACGTTTTTAATATGCCTAAACCAATTTTCCACTTAAATGTTCTGCTTTTTACATGCCTTAACCAATTTTCCACTTTAAATGTTCTGCTTTTTATTAGTATCATTACTACATATCAAATTCTTTCTTTAAATATAACAGTTTCAAAGAGATAACTAATGAACAAGAGATGAGACGACGTCGCCGAGTCGCCCTCAATAGTTCTCTGTGAATTTTTATTCATAAAGCTGTTCTCATTTTACGGCAAAAATTACGTTTTAGTACGCGAAACAATAATTTGCATACGATTTAACCTTTTTTGTAAGTGTAGTGCTCGAAATAGGAAGACTTTATCGATACTGTAATCAATTTCAATACGGCACATAAAAAAAGTTTACATCTTACTGATATTTATTTACCTTCAAATATTACAAGATTTATAAAAAAGCATATTTTCACTACTTTATTGATAAAATTCATTATTGTAATATCGAGTACCCGTATATAAATAAATATTTTATATTAAACAAATTGGTTAGTTTTTAAACTAATTTTACTAAACCCATCAAAGTTAGTTGTAGTTTAACAGTTAGCTGTAGTAAAAACCGTTGAACTGCATGCCCATCTACTTTTTAGACAACATAAAACAAGCGACTTATATCGCAGTTTTATTATTATTTTTACTCTTTAATCGTACTACTTCAGTGGTAAAACAAGTCACTAAATGCTTGAGTAAGATTATAAATTATAGCTTAGTTTGTTTTATCGATAACTTGTATCGCGTCACTATTTTGAGCTAACGAGGTGATTATTACTAGGGGTGGAGGAATCTGTAATGTAACATTATGGTTAGTATAATAATAGTACAAATAAACTTAGTAAAATCTATAGCTCAGTGTCTTCAAAGGTTCGGAAATATTCCTATTGAATTTATATTTCTTTATTTTTCGCAAAGTTAATTTTGTTTTCGCAACTGAAATAGGATATTTTATGTTTTTGAATACAACAAATTTTATTCCAAATTCCCATTATACGCGAATATTTTCATATTTAAAGTTAAAACTATTCACAAAACGTCCACTTTTGTTCACATGTGTATAATAGCAGCGCTGGTAATTCTGGTTGACGTGTAAGAAAATGTAGTTTTAAACTCGCACTAACATAAAATTTCCGGAAAAATGTGTCTGGTAATATTAAGATGTAACATTATTACGAAGTATATTTTATAAGGAGCAGTGAAGTTCGCACCACTGATTTTTCTAAAATTATGTGCGTATTAGGAATTAATTAACAATACTTAACGGTGAAGGAAACCTACACATGTTGGAGCTCTTTAAAATATATATAAAAAGTGCTCAGCGCAGCGGACTATGGCCTAAACTCTCTTGGTTTGAGAGAAGATCCGTGCCCAGCAGTGGGACAATAATTGGTTGACACACACAGATTATAAGGACATTTAAGTAACTATAAAATTTACTAGCATTTAGTGTTTATGATCCTTCGAGCGTCGAATTATTTGAAACTACTACAAGCTTTATTAACTGATAGGGTCCGATTACTTAGTGCTCTCCTTTATGATTTCTTACTAGCTAACGCCCACCCGAAACAGCGGCCCTTTGATGTTGTTTAACCTGATGTTCGAAATTATTTTTTAATTCTTAAGTACCTTTATATTTTTTATTATTTGTTTAGTTCATACTACGTTTATTCTACGATGTGCTAAATTTGTAAATTACTAATCTTTTGAATTCAAGTTTGCCTTTTTATTAATAAAATTTACACTAAACAGCAAACGGGCAACTTGATAGTCCATTTGATCGTAAGGTACCAATATCGCCTGCAATGACACTAAATGTCACATATAATAAGGGCTAGTCCCGTCTAAAGATATGATGTTACTTGACGAATAAACAAAATAAACTCATAAGTTTCCTATCACACCCTTCAAAATCAAAACACAGATGCGCTTAACACTGATGTTAAGGCCGAAATATACTTATTTACCTAAATATTACCGCGGCGAAAAGTATTTTTACATCAATTCGTAATATGATCTTCAGATAAGGTTGTTATTAATTATCAGATACAGAAAATAACGCTTTAACACACACGCTTTCTACACTCATAGCCCCACAGTAGGATTTTCTCCTGTGTCATGGCTGCCATAGATACACAGAGACGAATACACAAACACCCAGACCCAGAACAGAAATCTAAACTCATCATTCATATTTCTGTCTGGCCAGGAATCGA